>VUQH01078713.1:0-34577 GCA_015106775.1 Etroplus canarensis
GCAAATTAGGGCGATTAAGGATAGAGATGGAACTGTTTTAACAAGTGAAGAGAGTGTGTTGAAAAGATGGAAAGAGTACTTTGAGGAGCTGATGAATGAGGAAAATGAGCGAGAGAGAGAGAGAGAGAGAGAGAGAGAAAGAGAAAGAGAGGAGGTCAGATGGAGGAAAGATAGTGACTCAGAAGTAAAGAGCAAGTGAGGGCAGCTATGAAGAGGATGAAGAGTGGAAAGGCAGTTGGTCCAGATGACATACCTGTGGAGGTATGGAGATGTCTAGGAGAGAGGGCAGTGGACTTTTTAACCAGATTGTTTAACACTATCTTGGAGAATGAGAGAATGCTTGAGGAATGGAGAAGAAGTACACTGGTACCGATCACCAGAGAATAAGGGTGATGTGCAGAGCTGCAGTAACTACAGAGGGATCTAGCTGATGAGCCATACCATGAAGATATGGGAAAGGGTTGTTGAAGCTAGGTTAAGAAGAGAGGTGACCATCAGTGAGCAGTTCTATGGCTTCATGCCGAGAAAGAGTACAAAGAGTGCAATGTTTGCTTTGAGAGTGTTGATGAGGACATATAGAGAAGGTCAGAAGAAGCTGCACTGTGTATTTGTGGAGAGGAGTGTCAGGGGTGCTTTGTGACAGAAGGATAGCAGCAAGAGTGAAAGGGAAGGCTTACAAGATGGTAGTGAGACCTGCTATAATGTGTGGCTTGGAGACATTGGTACTGACAAAAAGACAGGGGGCTGAGCTGGAGGTGGCAGAATTGAAGATGTTGAGATTTTCCCTGGGCGTGACCAGGATGGACAGGATTAGAAATGAGTACATCAGAGGGACAGCACAAGTTGAGAAGTTTGGAGATAAAGTCAGAGAAACAAGGATGAGATGGTTTGGACATGTTCAGAGGAGGGATAGTGGATATATTGGACAAAGGATGTTGAGGATGGAGCTGCCAGGCAGGAGGAGAAGAGGAAGACCACAGAAAAGGTTCATGGATGTAGTGAAGGAGCACATGTAGAAGATTGGTGTGATGGAAGAGGATGCAAGGGATAGGGTGAGATGGAGGCAGATGATCCACTGTGGCATCCCCTAACAGGAGCAGCCGAAAGAAGAAGAAAAAGAAGAATCAATAACCCAAACACTGGCAAGTTTAGACTGTTACATTTTAACACAACTAAGATGTTGTGCAACGTTGTGGCACTGTTACACAGCATAATGTACATTGGCAAATGAGTTTGGGGCTCTTTCCAGTTGCATGGACTTCATGACATGACTCACATTATTCTAAACATGGACTGGACAGGATTTCCCACACTGAAGCTACCGACTGCAAATCTGTTCTTCAAAGGGAGGACTTGTATGAACTTGAAAACTTTAATACAAAAGAAACTTTCTACCCGACCCCCACACAAATTACCGACCCGCTGGGACGACCCTGGAGAAAATACATTATTATTATTATTATTATTATTATTATTATTATGCATTCGCCTTACAAGCAAAAAGCACCTGGTTTAATTTCTAGGTGGGGACACATGCTCCTCTCACCATGGAGGGTCGCGTCAGAAAGGGCATCCTGCATAAAAAAAACCTCTGTCAAATTACCAATGCAGATTAATCTACTATAATGACCCCTGATGAAAATACCAGGGAGAAACCAAAGGCACAACATTATTAATTGAACTAAAAGTAATTCATTAAGTATTATTATTTATGACTGCACCCAAGTGATTTCTCCCCTGGGGATTAATATAGTATTCTGATCTGATTCTGATCTGAAGTCATTTTGCATCTCAACGACAACACTGATGTTCACCAAAAACAAAAATTTTATGTAGCCATTTCATGTTTATCACACTTTGTGGTACCACACTTTGTGGATGGGTGTTTTTTTACTCAGCAATCAAACACATGCATGCAAACTTTACATTACCAAGCACAATGCTAAGTCTCAGATGGAGTAGTGTAAAGCACACCACCACTGGAATACGGAGCACTGGAAACATGTTCTGTGAAGTGATGAATGAAGTTTTTCTATTGGCAGTTTGATGGACGAGTCTGCGTTTGGCGAACGCTGGGAGAAAATTGCCTGCACTGTGCCAGTTGTGAAGTTTGGTGGAGGAGGGATAATAGTATGGGGTTGTTTTTCTGGGTTGGACCCCTCAGTTCCAGTGAAGGAAAATCTTAATGCTTCTACTTACCAAGACAGTCTGAACAATTTTATGCTTCCATCTTTGTGTGAAAAGTTTGAGGAAGGCCTTTTTCTGTACCAGTATGACTGTGCAACAGCGCACAAAGCAATATCCATGAAAGCATAGTTGGATGAGTTTGGTATGGAAGAACTTGAAAGCCTGCACAGAGCCCTAACAATTTTAGGATTAGAACTTGAATTAGTAGCCAGGCTCTCTCATCCAGCATCAGTGTCTGACCTCACAAATGCGCTTAAGGATGAATGGGAAAAATTGACTGTATCTTAGCCATGTCTGCCTATTGGTTATTACGGCTTGTAACTTTTCTCTAAGATTAAAATCAAATCTACACTGTCATGTTCCTACCTTGCATCCCTTTTGCTCTCTTCACCTCCTCTAAATCCCCGAGAGAGCTCAAATTAAATCAGGTTTTAGTGAGGTTACATCAGCAGCAGGCACTCAATGTATTATGTAGAACTAGTTCTCTGTTTAGCCGGGACAGAGCAAAATGTGCAGAGGAAAGGATTGAAACAAAGAAACACACAGGACAGAGTAGAGGGCAGAAAGACAGTATGAAGAGGAGAAAGCAAGATGTACACTCTGTTCCACTCTGTTGCCTAGCAACATGTGCTCACTGTCTGTGCCCATCTTTACTGTAGGCACATTTACTATCACAGTGAATTGGTTTCCAGTCCTGGCATGGTGCCCTGTGAGACTGGTGATCAGGAACAGATGGAAACTGGATTGGACTGGCTCCTTTAAATATGCAAATAACTGAAAACAAATAGTCTTTTAACTACGTAAAACAGGTTGTTTATGCTTTTCCTTATTTTCTGTCATATACAGTACTGTGTAAAAGTTTTCAGTCACCCCTCACTGCATTATATTTTGCTTCCATGGAGCAAAATTTTCTTGTAATTTTTTCAAGTGATCTTATTTGAAATTTTTGGTTCAAATCAGCATCAATGTGTACAGAGGACATCAGGAGAGAGGTACAACAGTGAGTGTCTACAGCCATCTGTGGAATGTGGTCACTACTACAACAACACAACAACACTGCTGACTGTATTCCACCTAGTAGTGTTGAGGATCTTGTCAAAAGGTGGAAAAGTGAACGTAGAAAAGATTTTCAGATTTTGATCCACAACCGAATACCATCTGGAAAGCATATGATTGGTAACAGCTTCATTTTTCATCATAACAGTGATCCCAAAAACACTGCCCATGCAGTAAAAGCTTACCCAGATGGAAAAAGACACAATGGAACACTATCAGCCATGGACTGGCCTCTCCAGAGCCCACACCTCAGTATGTGTGTTTCAAGAAGCCTGAAGAACTATTCCTGTAGACTACTTAAAGAAATTAAAAGAAAGCTTGCATAAGAGAGTTCAGGCTATGTCAAAGAAAAAAAGGTGGTCATACCAAATTTTGACTTTCAAGCTTGTTAAAAGTGTATACTCTGCGTTTTTGCCACATGTACTGTATTTCTATTTATGCTTGCAAGTTTCAATATAATATCACAGCACATATTTTCCATTTACCTAGTAAAATATGAAGTTATGGGGGTGGCTTGAGACTTGCACAGTACTGCATATACTGTTACAATGGTGTATGCTTATGTTAGTCGTGACCAAAAGTTTCAAATAGTGACATCAGTGAATGTATAAGAAAAAAATCCTGTGAGCCAAAAGCTCAGGCTTCAGACTGCTCTATTTTTTAATGCTTGACTATAAATGATGTCAGTGAGAGAAGGTATCCTTCATATGGTTGTCTCACACATACAGCTCTGGCTATCTACACAGCACCCCTCCCACCTGCTGCTCTAACCTTTTGTTTTCAAGGGGCAGCCAATAAAAAAAATGTAAAACTAGACTTAAAGGGAGGGTGACCTTATTGGGAGAGGAGCTAAAATGACTTGTTTCAAACAGTGGATAAATGGAGTGACCACACAAAGACCTAGTATAAACTAAATGAGGATTCTTTAGAACTGTGAATCAGACAACGGCAGTCCATCCATCCATTTGCTTCCGCTTATCTAATTCAGGGTTCCAGGGGGTCTGGAACCTGTCCCAGCTGTCAAAGGGCAAGAGGCAGGGTACACCCTAGTCAGGTCACCAGTCTATCACAGGTCTAACACAGAGAGATAGGCAGACAACCATTAGCTCTCACATTGACACCTATGGCCAGTTTAGAATCATCAGTTAATCTGTCCATATGTCCATATCTTAAGACTGAGGAGGAAGCCAGAGTGCCCAGAGAGAATGCATGAAGATACAGGGAGAACGTGCAAATTCCACACAGAAAAGCCCTAGCTGGCTGATGGATTTGAACCTAGGGCCTTTTTGCTGTGAGACAACAGTGCTAACTACCGCATCACCATGCTGCCACAAAAAAGCTCTAGTAGACAGTTATAAATATAGAACTGGAAATGAAAACAAGTCCACTACTACCTTTAGCAGCCTGACTGACCTCTCCCGCAGCTTGACGGATTTTTAACACTGAAAATGTGTTTTCAGAAACATGCTGTACTCTCCTGGACTATTTGTCACTGACTTGGAATAACCTATGATTCTCTAAAGGATAAGCGGATGGATCAGTCATTTTCTTTTAGAAAAGGGGAATGAAATTCTGAGTGTCTGAATCCCACACTATGTCTGCTGCTGTCAAAGCTTTTGAAATCTTTCTGATGTAGCAGACAGGTGTACATTTATTGGGGTCAAATAAGGTTAAAACAAATAATTACCTTAAAACAACAGTTTTAAGGTCAGAAACACAAAATCCTATCCCTAACAGCTATTAACACTGTGTAAGCGGACAACAGGAATTACAAATAACATTCACTTAGTAACAGTTGTACTTGCTGCACAGCCAGAAGTGGACTGGCGATTGGGAGGGACAGTTCCTGGTGGCCTGTGGGTCATTCTGGCTTGCAGTAAACAGGCTAGAGACCATGTAGATTCCATAATACACAGGAGCACACACCAGAAGCACATAAATGCATACATGCACTCCCTGTCTCACTCTCTCTTGGCAAGCCTCGTAATATGCACCGGGTAATGTTAGACATGTTGATCAGGCAAAAAGAAAAGATGTAGGAGAAAGAACGAGAAAAATACAGCTAAAAAAACTAAAAAAATAAGTGTCAGTCAGGGCTGGCAGCCATAGGGCAAGCAGCGGGATAAACCAGTCTATCGCTGGGCTTAACTTGATTAACTTGAATTATTTGACAAACAGAAATATTTTTTCATTTTTAAAAATCCCTATAGATAACATAATATCACAATATTGTGTCCCCTGTAGCGTAGTAGTTTGAACGTTTGTCTTACAGGCGAAAGGTCCCTGGTTCAATTCCAGGTGGGGACACAAGTCCCTCTCACCATGGAGGGTTGTGTCAGGAACAGCATCTGGCGTAAAACCTCTTTTAAATTACCAATGTGGATCATTCTGCTGTGGTGGAGAATACAAGGGAGGAGCCGAAAGGTGCATTTACACATACTTTTCATAATATTATATTTTTGATCACAATAATTTGGTCACATAATGAAAATCTGTATTTTCACAGCCCTAAAAGCAGGTAGGCTTAGCCTGAAAAAATTTGCAGTCTGGTGATTTGCATAGTTTGGCTTGTTGGTTGGTGTACTCAACAGATCAAAAATTGCATGAAAAGAAAGAGATCTAAGCAGTGATAAAATATTCCAATTAGCTGCAACTGTTTCTATAAATTCTGGCAATGAATGAAGGTCCTCAAGTAGGAATTTAACATTTTTTGCAATGCAATGATGCAGGGCTTAATGTCTGACTAAACTCTGTGCAGTTAAATCAAAAAGATAATCATTGTAGTACTTTGGGATCTAATAGGGCAAGTGACAACTCTAAAAACAGTTATCTTATGTTATACCATTATGATGTGCAACTGAGAAATGTTTAAACAGGGTATGGAGTTGTCCCTTTTTCTAAGAACTGCCCTTAAATTTTGTGTTTTATTTCCAAATTCCCTCATAGTTGTTAGGGATGTGGTCTGTTTTGTGTTAGTATTGGAAAAAAATTTATCATGGCCCGTGACAATATAAACTCACTTGAATACTATTTTTTTAGAATCACTACTAAAAAGTCCATCCACCTAATCAATGAATACATCAATCACAGACAGAAATACAGACAATACAGAGCTAGATTTCAGTTTAATTCAATGTCTTTATTTTTCTTTGCACTTTCGCTTAGTGGCTTTATTTGGTTGGTTTTCCTGGAAAGCTGTGACATGATCAATATTCTTCTCAAGTTCAAAGATAACTGATAGTTTGGTAATACTGCTCAATCATGAGTAAATCGTATGTTCAGATTTTATCAGCAAATTTTAAATATTTTTATCCTAGACTAAAACTGAGACTAGTGTGTCCTCTCAGTGAGTTTTATCTCAACTGTAATAGCAGCAGTAAAAATACCTAAGGCCTACAACAGAATATTACCTTGCCCTTGCTGTGCAGGTGGTGATGGTGGATGTTTCTGGCAGCAATCATGGTGAGCTGTCTCTGGATCCACTGTAACTCCATCTGAGACTGCCTCAGTAGATCCTCCACATTAGCACTGGACTTGTGACCCCGCATCATCACCTGCAAAACCAACCCAGCAATTGCATACTGAATCTGCTGTGCAAAACTCTACTCACACTTCTTTACACACTGAATTTAATACCAACTATTCAAACTAGTTACTATAATTCCAAGCAAATGATACCAAATGATAACTCCATATTGTGAAGAAAATACATTTCAAGTATTTCATTATATTTATAGTTATTGTTTTCTCATTGCTTTTTTGACTTGAACCAAATAATCTTAATGTAGCTGATGAAAGCATGCAATGGAATTTACAGAAAACATAACAATGATAATAACGCCTGCAGCGAAAAAGCTGAGAATTAAAGGAATGCTGCTGAGTGAAAGCACTAATGAATCTAATAAAGAGCTTTTGACACTTACTGTGCAATTCCTTCATCTTCTTTCATTAAAAAAAAACCATTCATTCATTTTGAGGATCACAGTCAGTTCCTGGGAGCTACATTTTGAAAGTTCAGTCACTTTTCCAATTCAACTGTGTTGCCACCCATATGACTTTATCCACATATATATGTAGGTGCTGACTAGTATGTACATGTGTGTGCCCATGTGCATGAGTGTGATCAGTGAGAGAGCCTCACTCAGTTACATAAGAGAGGATTACAGTATCAGACACACAGTGAAGGGGTGTGGGGGTGCATGGACAACACATCAGCTCATATTAATTGGCACTAAATCTCCATCTATGTTGACATGCTACCTGCCTTTGTGAAAATACATACTCACACAGAAATAATGCATTCACAATATTTACAGACACATGCAAGGAGAAACAGTTAATGCGGTTTCTAACTCAGTTGATTTGACTTGTCTGACTTCTGCTGTCAGAATAAATGCTCAAATTTTCTTTTCCTTTCTTTTTGTTTGTCTGTTTCAAACCAACATTGTCAACTTTTTAAAATGTGCTTGAATTAACCATTTTTTTTATTATTTATATTCAAAAAGTGACCTGCTTGTTGGATCAGTCCACAGCATTTTATCAAGAACCAATGGACAAAGAAGACATGAGTGATTTGTCTAACAGATAAATAAATTGGCTCCTTCTTCTTTATCTATTGTTTCTCTTAAAGCCTCGGCCAAATGCTCAAACAGATTCTCTGTGCTGACTCACCTTGGACAGCTTAAGTTCCTTGCAGGGGATTGTGGAGGAGGAGGACAGACTACAACAACAGCAGCAGCACACAAAGCTCAGGACTCTTGTAGATTTATGAAGAAATGTCTCACTCTGCAAAAACTTCCATGAACCAAGACATCTCTATCACATGCTTATCAAAATGAGAGAGTGACAGAGAGAACCAGGCTTAACTGGGGTTTCCCATATGCTGTTTACATATTAAGTAATCAACCCATTAGTTCTGATTAATTCCATGAGAGTGCTTTTTATTCTAAAGCATTACCTTCCTCTAAAGAAGTTTATTACTACTATGAGGCCATGTAGTTAGCGTATATTCATTCTGAGCAAACAGCTCTTCATTGTATGCACATGATAATCCATGCCTAATTAAAAGGAGGCAAATGATGAATACATTTAATTTACAAATGGATTAATATCAGTTTTTGAAATTATGTTTTATAAAGATAGCTATGAATGGCTTTGGAGAACTGCTTCAAGCTTAGGTGTTAGAGCTATTTGTATACTCAAAAAAGCCCAAGCATTATGATTTAATGTATATAATAAAGCAACTTACAAACTGCAAACACCTTTCTACTCCTTCTGCAAGGAGTATGATCTATGGTTCTTACCCATTTAAGAAATGGTCTTCAGTTTCTCTCATCCTCTTCACAATGATCATGTTTTGCTGGCTGGTGTCATGTCCATCTTGTACTGTAGTCCTCCATAAGAAAGCCTACAGAAAACTATAAATACATAGACACTCTAATCTGCAAAACATTAGGGATTTACTGCAGACTCTGTAGCTCCCATGGTTTGGTGTTTGTAGAGTGTGTCTCAGTACATTTTTGGAGAGCTTCTCCCTGATATGACTTGCTCTTTTGAAACAGAAGTGAGTTATGATTCAGAATTTTTCTCTCACAGTGTTCTTGTACCCCAGGCTGCCTGCTGTGTGACCATATGGCACACTTAACAAGAGGATGAAATATGAACAGGAGATGGAAAAAGATCATTTAAGGCCAACCTCTCACCTGTATGAGGGGAGAATTGCCTCATTAAGGCATGACTGTTTCCCTGCAGTGTTGTTAACCCTAATGTATTCAGGAAAGTTAAAGTCTACACTCACCAGCCACCTCATTGAGTACACCTGTTCAACTGCTTGTTAATACAGATATTCAATTAGCCAATCACTTGGCAGCAACTCAGTGTATTTAGGTATGTTGACAGAAAAACTAGTAATCTACTAGGATTTTCCACACAACCATTCCTAGAGTTTTCAGAGAATGGTGCAAAAAAGAGAAAATATCCAGTGAGCATCAGTTTAGGTGAAAATGCACTGTTGATGAATGAGGTCAAAAGAGAATGGCCAGACTTCTTCGAGTTGATAGTAATGCAACAGTAACGCAAATAACCTCTTCTTAGAACCATGGTATGCCGAAGATTATCTCTTAACTCACAGTGCATTGAGCCTTGAAGCAGATGGGCCACAGCAGCAGAAGACCCACTGGGTGCCATGCCTGTCAGCTAAGAATAGGAAACTGAGGCTGAGAGTCACACCACAACTGGACGACAGAAGACTGAAAAAACACTGCCTGGTCCAATAAGTCTTGGTTTCTGCTGTGACATTCAGATGGTAGGGTCGAGAATCTGGCATAAACAACATGAAAGCATGGATCCATTCCACTTTGTTTCAGTGGTTTGAGTTGTGTGGTGGGGGTGCAACGGTGTGGGAGCTAGTTCCCTGGTACACTTTTGTCTCCTTAGTACCAACTGACCACAGCCAACCTGAGTATTGTTGCTGACCACGTCCATCGCTTTATGTACCCGTCTTCTGATGGCTGCTTCCAACATGATAAAGGACCATGTCATAAAGCTCAAATTATCTCAAAATGTTTTCTTGAACATGAAAATGTTCAAACAGGCACCAGTCACCAGATCTCAGTCCAATAGAGGATCTTTGGGATGTAGTGGGATGAGAGAGTCACATCATGAATGTGCAGCTGACCAATCTGCAGCAACTATGTGATGCCATCATGTTTATATGGGCCAAAATCTCTGAGGAACATTTCAAGCACCTTGTTGAATGTATGCCACAAAAAGAAAATGCAGTTCAGATGGCAAAAAGAGGTCCAACTCAGTACTAGCAACATGTCTTTAAAGAAGTAGCCAGTGAGTGGATATGACACAACAATAAACAATAAGTTGAGGGTCATATGTATACTGCGTGTACAATTATTAGGCAAGTGAGTATTTTGACCATATCATCATTTTTATACATACGATATAAACTTGAATGCTTATTGGATTTAAACATACAAGGTGACGTGCATTTGTGTAATGAGGGAAGGTGGATGGGCCTGTGGATGGATCAGCAATGGGCATAGAGCTCCTCTCCAATTCAGACGCCAGCAAGGTGGAGGTGGGGTACTGTATGGGCTGGAATTATTAAATGTGAGCTTGTTGGACCTTTTCGGGTCAAAGATGGACTCAAACTCTACTCTCAAACCAATGCCAGTTTCTAGGAAGATACTCTCTTCGTGCAGTGGTACAGGAAAAAAGTCTGCATCTTTCCAGAAAACCATGATTTTTATGCAGGACAATGCTTCATCTCATGTATCAAAGCACTCCACTGCGTGTCTAGCTGCTAAAGGTCATAACCCCCCCCCACCACAACCACACACACACACACACACACACACACACACACACACACACAGAGCGCTGTAAATGTTATTAGAAACAAGTCAGCTCCTGTAGCAGTAACAAGATTTGTAATGGACAGATGGACAACCCAAAAATATAATGCCTCCACTGCAGAGATACAATAAGATTAACTCCTTATTACCACAGGTAATTTAACTTCTAATAAAATGGGTGATGTATAGTGGGGTTGGCTTTGTCTTCATTGACCATATTATCCATGCAATAGCTTCTAAATTTAACATAAATTCTATGTGTAACTGGTTTCCAGTAACACTGCCTAAAGTTTGCTTTAAAGAAACAGATTTATTCAACCGTGGCCTCTAGAAAAGGTTTTATTGGTGTATACTGGTCACACACTGAGGACAGTCATGTAGAAAAAGCATGTTCTTATTGCTGATGTTAGTCTCAAAAAATTTAGTTTTTTCCTGGAGAAATTTAGTCAACACTTATTGCAAAGTCCAAACAATACGCATCGAACCTGAGAGATGCAAAAGTCTAAGAATGTTATAACACAATGTAAATGTAGTCCCTTGGTTTTACACATTTTAGGCCGGACAGAAGTGCTGTCCTAACACATCTCCTCCTCCTCCTTTTAGTAACTGCGTGGCAGTTTCAAACTCGAGTGGGACACTCTTGATCTCAGTTTGCTTCAGGTCTTTCTCCATCAGCTGTGGATAAGAATAAGATTAATTAATTTGATTAAAAAACTAAAATAAGAGAAAAGTTAATTGTGGAAGCATCACATCACATCACATCACCTCATATGTTGTTGTCTCTAATGTCTCATTGATGTCATCCTCCTGTTCTGACAAGGGTGTGTTTATCAGCATTGCAGCTTTGGCCACATCTGGATGGTAATGCTTTTGCAGAGTCTGTAGAAAAGATGACAGGAAACATTTCTTTAACTTATTTTCCCAAATAAGTGACTCACAAGTCAGATGTTAGCAGTGTCACAGATTATTCATGTGTAAATCCAAAGCTATCACATACACACCTTAATTTCCCACAAGCTGCTTTCTAAGGCACGGCACTGAGCAGGATCCTCTTCATCCATCAGATAGGGGTCCTCGAGTGGTACTGTCACCATGAACAGAAACACACATTCATCATATATCCTATAGACCAGGTGTGTCAAGCATACAGCCTGTGGGCCAGAACCAGCCCATCGAAGGGTTACATCTGGTCTATAGAATGGTTGTGGAAAATGTGGACGTTCCCAAAGGAGGAAGGCATAATTTTTTGACTTGTAACTGTATTTTAATCAGACTTACAGTATTCTTACCGATAAATAACAGAGCCTATGGCCTGTCATACACCAACATATGAAAGTAAGAAAGAAAATTGTTTCTTTTATAATTAGGATTCAAATTAATAATGGAAGAGTTCCTTTTTTACTATTTACAATAGAATTTTCTAATTTGTACTGAGTAAAATAAAGGACATTTTCTGTGGATTCACATATAATTTCTGTTTTTTAATTACAGGATTAAATCCTTTATTTCTTACAGTGTAAAGCTCAATGAGCCATGTTGATGGGTTGCTTTAATTTAGTACAGCAGCATTTCTTTATAATATGAAAAACAGAGAGGTATTGTTAAAACTGCACTGCTTTTTCTTATGAGATCTCAGGGATTAAAAGTCTAGTTAAGCTTCCTTACAATGAAAATAATAGGAACAATCTGGAGGTGGTTTTTCTTTATAAATTAATAGGCAATAGCTTTACTGGTCTGGCTCACTTAAGATGAAATTAGGTTGTATATGGCCCATTGTGCGAAATTAGATTGACACCCCTGCTACAGACAATTCATTAAACACATTTAGAAATGCCACCCCAAAAAGACTGCCACTCACCATCTTCTTTACTGGGCTTGTGAATGAGGACTCTACTGGACGGGTGGCGTCGGATCAGGTTGTAGATGAAAGGCAACACTATGAGAAGGGCTGTAGGTGGTGCTGTGAGAGCCAGACGAGCAAGGCGTTTGGCAAATGCAGCCACTAAGTAAACTGGCAAGTGACTAAAGGCAGGCACAAACAGAATATCAATAACATGGAACCCAAACACAGCAGGTTACCTACAAACAGTATGAACTACAACAATGTATCTTAAGACTGTGATAGGACACATGCAAACATCCTATAAATGTACACTGTAGTGTGTGTGAGTGTGCGCATGTGTGTGTATACACATGAGTAGATTAAAAAATAGGACCATTCTTACCTGGAGCTAAGGAAGAGATTGGCTAGATGAAAAAAGCGAGCTCTGTATTTCACATGAAAAACAGAGGGCTCAAGTAGATTATACAACTTCTTGTAGAAATCAGGATAATCTCTGCAGACACACACAAAATATTGCATATACCATACCATACCAATTTATTTATAAAGCACTTTAAAAACAACAACAGAGCTGACCAAAGTGCTGTACACCAAAAGTAAAAATATAAAAGACAACACATAATACATAATTGCTGTCTTGTAAAGATCCGGGATGGAGTCTCGGTGCTCAAATATCTTGTACTTTCTAATGTAAATCATGTGATGTACTATAAGGGACCTACTACGTGTACTTTGCACATCATACTCACAGGTTGTGTTGATGTATGAGGACAAAAAGGCCGTTGAGTGCCAGCAGGCTGATTGCACCACCTGTTTAATGAAGGCAAGAGTCTGCCGATTAGCATTCCTATATAGAAAGGCTGTAGTAGATACTAAACATGTGAAAATGTTGTCATCCACCTTTCAAATTCTAAAACAGCATTTTTTCTGCCCTCTGTCCAGTTTTTAAAGTTTTAATTTGAGCATTTAATCTTTATTTTGAGAGCAGAACAGACAGGAAAGTAAGAATAGAAAGTGAGGGAGAATGACACACAAGGAACAGTCTGGGGCGGACTTGAACCCAGGCCCCTGCCGCAGGGTTTCCGGCCCTCAGTAGGCAGGTTGTCAGCTCAACCAGGTAAGTTATAGTTGCTCTCTGAGCTTGTACAGTGACCACGAATCTGTTAGTTCACCAAAACTGGGGTAGACCCAAAGTTTTTAACAAATTCAAAAAGGGTTTATTTTGTTTTTCATTCAAACATTGTTTTGCTATGTCAGCACACTTAAAACAGAAAACCAATCAACCCACCACCACCACCACTTACGCTATGCACAATTTAAAACAAACTTCTTTTGGAATGCAGATAGGAGGTAGACTGTACTACTTACAGCAGTATATTTTCCTATATACTACTACAATTAAATTGTGCAATCTTAAGTACTAGTAGAACACTACATGTAAAGGATCCTATTGGTGGATCAACACTCAGAATCTGTTAAACACCTTGATAAAGGTTTGTGAGCCAAACATGTAAGTTTTCCATCTGTATAAAAGCAGAAGTTTTGTCAGTTTGCTGATCTGTGTTACCACACTGCCACAATCTTCCAGAAAATTTACCCTAAAGTCAGACAATGATGCAAAAGTGCAACGCTCAAAGAAACTGCAAAAAACACAAGAGCTACATCTCAGATTCTACAGGCCTCAGCATGTTAAATGTTAAAGTTCGTGACAGCACAATCAGAATAAGACTGAACAAGTATGGCTTGTTTGGAAGGGTTACCAAGATAAAGCCTCACCTCTCCAATTAAAAAAAAAAGAATGTGGCTTAGGTTCGTAAAGTTGCATCTGGACAAACCACAAGCTTTTGGACCAATGTACATTAACACAGTGGAGATGTTTGGTGATAATACACAGCTCCATGTTTGGTTAAAAAAAAAAACAAACAGCATATCAGCACAAACACCTCATCCTAACTGTCAAGCACAGTGGTGGAGGGGTGAGGAATTGTTTTTGGGGTTTTTTTGCAGCCACAGGACTTGGCCACTTTGGTATACAGAGGAGTTCATGGCAAACTTGATGACTGCAAAGTATTATAGAGTCAAATGTGAGGCCATCTGTGTGATAGCTAAAGTCTGGCTCAAACTGGACAATGATCGCAAGCAAACCAGCAAATCTACAGCAGAATGACTAAACAGAAAAAAAATAAATAAAATTAAGGTGTTGCACTGGCCCAGTCAAAGTCCAGACCTCAACCCTATTAAAATGCTGTGGCGGGACCTTAAGAGAGTTGCCCACAAACCTCAATGAACTGAAGCAGTACAGCCAAAATTCCACCACAAAAATGTGAGAGACTGATCAAGTCATACAGAAACCCATAATCTACAAGCTATCGAATCATGAGGTTGACTTAGTTTTTCCACATGACTGCATAGAGTCCTGTGCAAAACCTGTTTTTTCACATTACTGTGTATAGCTCTTCCAAAAAAGTATGTCAAACAAAAAACTTGAATTTGCAAGTTTAGAGTATTGCTAGACAAATGACTGTTTAAAAGACGGATAATGTGGCTCCTCTCCTCCTATTCTACAAAAGTGAAGCCAAAATTTCTCATTTGTGGGAGCTGCCATCTTGCAGTTTTGCAACCAGAGTCTGAGCTGTAGTGACTTGGGGTGGAGTAGCCAAATCTAATTTCCACTCAGTCAGAGCTGCTAATCATGAGGTTTCACCTAAATTTTACAGCATTAAAGTAGTAATTTAAAACAAACTTATGAGAAAGGGGACCTTTGAACCCAAACCAGTCTGATAAGGGCTACTTAAGATAGCACAAACCATCTCTGGGAAAAAAAATACCTTAGAAGAACTCATTTATTTTAATTTGAACTCCTCCCATCCCGTGGAGGAGCGGGACTTAGATCTTAGGACCAGTTCTGCCTTATATAAAAACATTATATACCAGAAACCAGGTGTGAAAACACCTTCAAGATTACATAAAAGAATTTCCTGTCAATTCACCTTATGTTGCTGGAGTACTGTTGCTAAAGAGCAATGCATAACTTACCAATTTCATAGGCAGCAGTCAAGAAGTCAATCATGAGTGTTGGTTTGCTCATATACGGCAGAATGGAGTCATGTAGTATCACCAGGACCTTTTTATACATGCTGTTTGGTAGCTACAAGAAAGAAATAAAACATTAATAAGACAGAAAATAACCTTCATGGCTCACTGTCACAGATGTGTTCAGAAAAAAAATGTTGATGTACTCTAGATATTTACCTTATACTTAAGAAAGCCAAGCCACATCCTCTCAAAGGCACGCTTGTGATCCTGTAATGAGGTAGAGCATTACACAGCATTCAGGAAATGTTTTAGTTGCAAAAAAAATATTAAGATTCGACTGAAAACATTTTACTTACATTCAGCTTGGCAGCTTTCCAGTCCTCATGTTTGGCTGTGAGAAAAAAACAAACACTGACATAAAAAAAATGCAAAAAAGTGATTTTTCTACTCACATAGTAACATTTTCACATCATCACAATGAAGACTGACACCAGCATCATGATACCTTATAAGTCTTACCTTCCTGTTTGACCATAAAGTTGCTTAGCTCTGACTCCTGGCTTGGCATGTTGATGTTGGACATGAAAGTGAACACATTGTTCTGATATACAGGCACCACAGCCTGAAAGGAACATGCAAGCAGTATTTAGAAAACCAAGTAAAACCATAAGTCTAAAAAACAGCATCCATGTAAATAACTACCTACCCCTTTGTTTTTGTCCATGACTTTGCCTAAACTGTCACGGATGGAGCTCATTACATAATAGCGCACATCCTCCATCTCAAGAAACTCCTGGAACCTGGAGATCAATAGGGAATTATCCATGGCTTTAGACAGAAGGTTGTCCACTACTGCCTGAAAACAAAAGAAAACTCAAATAATAAGGTGCCACAAACAAAAAAGTGTTGATCCTTTCAGAAGCATTTACTTTCCTTGGGTAATAAGCTGGAAAAATGAGTCACCCAAAAGAACCAGCACAGATGGTCAAAATCTTACCTGGATCAGTTCCCTTGGGAAGCTGTAATGTTCACTCCAGTCCAGGTCCTCAAGAGGATGTTGTCCTTCTCCTGCAGCAAATTTCATCAGGCAGCAAAGGGCACTCTCCTGTATTCAAAAAGTTATTTAGTAATATATATTTTCCTTCTTTACATCAAGATTATTACCTTTCTTAGGTCCCCAATACTGCATAACCCATTACATAATGCTGGGTTACAGTAACATGCAGAGATAAGAGCCAGTAGAGCACAGAAAACTGCTTAAGTGCTCGAGAGTTGTACTAATCACAAATGCATTCAAAGTGCAAAACAGAGAGATAATAAACCCCTGCACATAACAAAACTATCTAAGATGGCAACAGAATTTGTTAAATGTCGACCTTCCATTCCAATTGTCACTTGGATAAAACTTAATATGCAGAAAATTATTCTTCTATTTCTTGCAACCTTTTTAAATATGTGACTAAATGATAAGAATGATCCAATCTAAAAGACAGCTCACCTTGATATCATACAGTTCATGGCTGAGGTGCTCAAGCAGTATCTCAACACAACTGTTGTAACGGTGCCGCATAAATATGTGGTACTTGTCCTCGGCACTGTACCCTCCTGGTCCAGCATGCAGAAAGAAAGACTTATAATATGATTTACACCTTATGCATCACCAAAGATGACATCCAGTTGAATGTAGACAGTTGTAACAGTGTTAGTCTGAAAGATAGACTGCATGGACAACAAGTATTGGGTCACAACTCTTAATCATTGAATTCAGGTGTTTCATTCCATATCATTGCCAAAGGTCTATAAAATCAAGCACCTAGCCATGCAGTCTTCCTTTACAAACATTTGTGAAACAATCAACTGTTCAAAAAAGTTACTGAAATCGAGTGGGGTATTTTAATAGGATACCACCATTGCAACAATTCAGTTTGTGAAATTTATAGATATTCCACGATCAACTGTAAGTGACATTATAGCAAAATGGAAGCATTTACAAAAGCAAAGCAACTCAGTTTCAAACCTCCTCTGGCATTCACATCGCCACAAAAACTGTATAGTGGGAGCTTCACGGTATGGGTTTCCATTGCCGAGGAGCTGCATGCAAGTTTTACATCACCAAACACAATGCCAAACGTTGGATGGAGTGGTGTAAAGCACACCATCACTGGACTCTGGAGTGTGTGTGTTCTGTGGGTGACAAATTAAGCTTCTCTGTCTGGCAGTCTAAGAGATGAGTCTGGGTTTGGCAAATGACATGAAAACGTTGCCTGCCTAACATCACTGTGCCAACTGATGGAGTAGGAATAATGCTATGGGGCTGTTTTTCTGGGGTTGGCCTGGGCCTCTTAGTTCCAATGAAAATAATTCTTAACGTGTCATCTTACCAAGACATTTGGGACAAATTTACACTCCCGACTTTGTGGGAACAGTTTGGGGAAGGCCCTTTTCTTTTCCAGCATGGCTGCGTCCCAGTATACAAAGCAAAGTCCATAAAGATATGGTTGGATGAGTCTGATGTGGAAGAACTTGACTGTTCTGCACAGAGCCCTGACCTCAACCCCATCCAACTCCTTTAGCATAAACAAGGATGAAGACTGTGAGATAGGCCTTCTTGTCCAACATCAGTGTCTCACTTTCAGGATGAATGAGAAGAAATTTCCACAGACACACTCCAAAATCTTGCAGAAAAGTGAAAGCGGTTACAGCTGAAAAGGGGGGGCTAACTCCATATTAATGCCTATAGGTTTAGAATGGGATGTCATAGAAGCTCCAGTAGATGACCGATACTTTCGTCCATACAGAGGACCCACACTGGCCTCATCATAACCACAGTCGCTTGTTGTGTTGTTAGCCTGTACTCACCACTTAACGCCTCCTCCTCCCCGGGCAGTTTTCCTCTAAACAGATCTTTCCTCTCCAGCAACGTGCAGAACAACTTGCCGCATGCACTGATAGCGCTAATGACATCCTTCTCTTTGTCTGCCTGCACACAAACATGAGGAACACAAACACATACTGCTAGCATTAGCTACACAGCATGTACTCAGTGCCGGTGTTCAAGTTGTGATACCTAAATTTATACCTGAAGTAACTCGAGGATGTCAAAAACGTCATTAGCATGCTTTCTGCTTTCAAGGATGCGCTCGGCGTTGCTGTTTGGATCGACTTTAGCGATTTTTGCACATTTTCCTGTTGTTTTTCCCGAACTCACGTTGCGCTTTCTGGCCGGTGCCATGTTTATTGGGCGATGCTTCTGTAAGGCGAGTGACAAAGCAGGTATTGGTGCATTAGCGCCACCAACTGGTATGGAGTGTCGATCAGAACCGGAATACTTTTTTAATAGTATAGATGAATATAAATAAGAAGACAGCAGTACAGTTAAGAAGATAAAATATTTAAAAACTATATTCAGAGAGTCAAGAAGTATGTGCACAGCATGGCAGTAGGTAAAAGTCCAGTTGTTAAGGGGAGGAGCTGTCTAGTGTAATAGCCACAGGTAGGATCAGAAATTACACAGTTATTATTGCAATTTGTTATTTTACACAGTTAGATTTGCAGAAAGGAAATACAAAAATGAGTGCACGAGAATGTGGATATGAGAGTGGAAATGAATAAATATGATAATAATAATAATAATAATAATAATAATAATAATAATAATAATAATAATAATAATAATAATAATATATGAAATAAATATAGTGAATATAAACTGGGGACACAGGTCCACCTGTATGCATGCTAAGTGTTACATAAGTATATATTGACCTGTTCTGAAAGGCTCCAGAGTAATTTAATTTAATTCTATTGTTTTGTTTTTGTCAATGTTAAGCATAATACGTGTGGTTTCATTTTTCTTTGATTATGATACAGTTTTATGGTAAGTGGGCCAGGCACAAAAAGTTTTAACTTCAGCCTGGACCCTTTTGGTCTTTGTCTTTGATTTAAATTTGAAAGATTGTATTATTTCTTTTTATTTTTTATTTTATGTCTTTTTTTTGACCACCAAGATAAACTAGACTAAGCTAAGTGTCTGTAACACCACTTATCAAGAGGCACCACCAAGCAAGCCACACCATGAAGACCAAGGAGCTCTCCAAATGAGTCAAGTACAAATCAGAGTTGGGTTATAAATAAATATCCAAAACTTTCAAAATCCCACAGAACACCATTAAATTCATAATCACAAGATGGAAAGAATATGGCATCACAACAAACCTGCCTAGAGAGAGCCATCCACCAAAACTCACAGACCAGGCAAGGAAGGAATTAATCAGAGAGGCAGCAAAAAGACCAAAGGTAACCCTGAAGGTGCTGGAAAGCTCCACAGCGGGGGTTGTTGCTGTCCATAGGAACGCTATAAGCTGTACACACCACAGAGCTGGACTTAATGGCCAGAAAAAGTCATTGCTTACAGAAAAAAATGAGAAAACGCGTTTAGAGTTTGCCAAAAGGCATGTGGGAGGCTCTCCAAATGAAGAAGTTCTTATAGTCAGATGAGACTAAAATTGAATTTTTTTAGGCATCAAAGCAAACACTGTATCTGGCACCAACCCACCACTTCTTATCACCCCAAGAGCATCAACCCTACAGTGAAGCATGGAGGTGGCAGCATCATGTTGTGGGGATGTTTTTCATCAGCAGGGACTGTCAGAATTGAAAGCATGATGGATGGTGCTAAATACAGGGATATTCTTGGGGAAAACCTGTTCAGTTTTCCAAGGATTTGGGACTGGGACAGAGGTTCGCCTTTCAGTAGGACAATGACCCCTAAGGACGCTGCTAAAGCAACACTCGAGTGGTTTAAGGGGAAACATGTTTATGTATTGGAATGGCCAGACCTCAGCCCAGCTGAGAATCTGGCATGACTTAAAGACTGCTGTACACCAGCAGAACCCATCCAACTTGAAGGAGCTGGAGCAGTTCCGCTCTAAAGAATGCGCAAAAATCCCAGTGGGTAAATGTGCCAAGTTCACAGACATACCCTAAGAGACTTGCAGCTGTAATTGCTGCAAAAGATGACTCTACAAAGTATAGAGTTTAGGGGGTGACTGCAAATCCACACACCACTTTTCATTTTTTTCATTTACTAGATAATTTATTTAAAAATTCACTTCAACAGTTTGGACTATTTAGTCTTTTTTTTTTTTTTTGCTTAAAATAATCACTTAAATTACAGATTGTAGTGCAATAAAATAGGAAAAATGCCAAGGGGGTTGAATATTTCTACAAGCTACTGTATCTGCCAACATTATGTTTCCTTATTTTGAATGCACTGTTTAGTCCACTGCGTCAAAATCAAAGGCTTGAACTGCCTCATCTTCATGGTTTCTTTCAGCACAACTCATTTGTCCCACTCGCTTCTAAACTTTATATCAATTCCTCTCATTGCTTTTGTGACCTTTTCTTCAATTTCTGCTGTAAAATAGTTCTGATTTCTATCCTACTGTAGTTAACTCCTAAAATAATGTGATTACATTTTGTGACTTCCCTTGCAACCTTAGCTGGAATTTCATTTCCTCTGATATGAAAATGTGCTAGTGCCCATAAAATAGTGCTGTAAAAGCCTTGACAAACCACTCATTTAACTCACCTCTCTAGAATATGAAAAAAGATCACAAACATCAAAGGAGCCTCATTTCCTTTGTTTTTTCAATGGTTTAAACTCATAGATTGTTTAAAAATGTGTATGAGATACCTAACATGGACGAAAGTATTAGGCCACCTACACATTACACTTGCAGATGCTTTTATGACACCTATTTTAAATCTATAAGTATTAATATGGAACTGGTCCCCTCCACCTTTCTCAGAAGGCTTTCCACAAGACTTTGGTGTTTTTTCTGTGGAAATCTCCTCTTCATTCAGAATAGTATTTGTGAGAATATCCTGAACAGAACTAATTTTGCAAACTGATGTATTGGGACAGTGGCATCCTGTTACAGTGCCACACTCAAATCCAGTTAGCTCTTTAGAACAACTCATTCTATTACAAATGTTTGTAAAGGCAGACTGCATGGCTAGGTGCTTGATTTATACACCTATGCCAATGGCACTAAAGGAAACACCTGAATTCAATGATTAAGAGGTGTGGTCCAATACTTTTGTACATAACTTGACTGGTATGCCAGCAATCATAGCTTTTCGTTGAAAGTTTTACTATTACTCTTACATATGTTATGGAATTGAATGAGACATTTGTTCAAAATACTTAACCAGAACTCTGGTATCACCTCCTAATGACTGGAAGGTAAAATCTCGAGTTACCACTTCAGACTTTTACCAAATAGATAGTCATAATTGTGGGGGTTAAACTCATCATTATGAAATGAAATGTTATAAGTAAACATAGTCATTTGACTACTACTAATTAATTCTTATGGGACTTCAAATTTTACTGTAACCTTAAAAGAATTCTTTCAAGAGTCAAAGAGATAGTTATGACTGCAGGAACATCAAATTAACCAGGCATCCACATTTATTTCAGTGTTAAATTAACATTAGGAAAAAATCAGATTGCACTAAGAACAGAAAAGCTTTTTTAGTTTGTTAATAACATTTGTATAAAAGAAACAAGACTTAATCCCACTAAAAAAACAGCTATAATGTCAGGTTGTAAAAAATAATAATAATGAATCGCAACAAAAAAAGAGGATGCTTTGGTGAGAAGCTGTATCTTCTTTCTGCAGGCAGAGTGGTCTAATCTGAGTCATTTCCGTCATCTGCATCATCCTGCACAAAGAGAGGAGCAACATATATGTAACAAAATGGATTTTCCATGTCAAACATCAATCTTTCAAATAAATTGAGTAACTTAAATACATAATCCCAAATACCTGTTTTTTAACCTCATTGTCTCGTGTTTCAGAAGATGTGGCATCAAAGTCATGGATAGGAAGTGTGGACATCCAGCTGACCATGGAGCCCTCCTCACACTCTGTCTTGATAATGGTGGGGTAGATGTGAGCCTCTTTGAAGGCCTTGATTGCCTCCTCCTCACGGTCCCATTCCAGCCGCTCATGCAGCCCGTCCCCTCCAAAACGCTTGTTGTACCGGTCAAAGTGAACCCGTTCCAGGATCAGGCCGAGTCCTGGAGCTTTAGGGACATCTACTTTGTCTTGCCCCCAGCTCCGCTCTAGCACCTCCTCCTTTGCATAGCCCTTCACCACTGCAATCACCAGGCCAATCATCTTGCGGATTTGGTGCAGCATAAAGCTCTGACCTCGCACAGTGATCACTGCAAACTCATGATTTCTGCGGATAAAAGGCTCACCACAGGACATCTCTGTGATGTAGCGGCGGGCACTGGGGTCATTTGGAGCCTTCTGGGAGGTGAAGTTGTGGAAGTTATGTGTGCCTTTGTAGAGAGCAAAAAGGCGATTCACCTTCTGAAGTGTCTCTGGTTCCAAGCGAAATGCTGCTATATTCCCAGTATCATAGTCTTTTTTGGAAAAGGCAGCTGTTGGAAGCATATAGGAGTATGTACGAGCATCACAGTTATTTTTGGAATTGAAACCCTGCGTGACCCGTTTAAGTCCTGTGTGTAGAAAAAAATATGTTCTTACATCTTTAAACAGATTACAACCATAAGCATACATAATGCAAATTCAAGCATTCATAATGCAATTCAAAATATAATTCAGTGAACTAATATCTCACCAAGCACTCTGATCTGTGGTGGGAGATGTTCATTGATTTTTTCAGTGATGTCATCAATCAACCTCAGTTTTAAAGACACCACTTGGCCAGCTGCAGACACACCCTAAAAATCCCCAATACAACAAATAATAAAAATCTAACAGACATGATAAGTATTATTCTCAACAATTCTATAAAAGGACATAAAACATACAAATATACAAAATATGATTTAACATCCACTGGCACTGCAATTTATTATCTCATATGATTTTTTCTTGTAACCTGCCATGTTGGTCAAGATTTTTGCAATAAATTCTCATTGTGTATGAGCACATACCTTATCTGTTCTGGCACATCTTTGGAAAGACATCTTCTTCATGTCATCACCATGGTTCTCAGGAATGCAACCAGATTTAATAAGAGCAGCGACCAGATCATCTTCAATAGTCCTAAACTGAGAGTTTCCAGGATTTCTCTGGAATACAAAAAAACTATAATAAAAAAACTCCTACTACAAATTCTTAGGGATAACCAGTTTATTGGCCATTGACCCCACCAATTGTGGAGACATTCACTGATGGCAGTGGCTGATGTTTATCCGTTTCTATCAAAAAAGATGCATTCATTCATTATTTTCTGCCTCTTATCCAGATCCAGGTCATGGACACAGCAGTCTAAGCAGAGATGCCCAGACATTCCTCTCCCTGGCCACCTCCTCTAGTTCTTCAGGGGGGATACAGAGGCATTCCCAAGCCAGCTAGGAGATGTAACCTCTACAGTGTGTCCTGGGTCTGCCCTGGGCTTTCCTCCCAGTCAGACATACCTGAAACACCTCACCTAGGAGGCATCCTAGTAAGATGCCTGAACCACATCTACTGGCTCCTTTCAAAGTAGCAGTTGTACTCTGAGCCCCTAACAAAAGACTCATCACCCTATGTCCAAGGGAGAATGCAGACACCCTTTAGAGCAGTGGTTCTCAAAACTTTTTTGGCATGCCCCGCATCAGAAGCTGAAACAAGTTCCCATGCTGAGTTTTACTTAAATAAAAGTGTACATCAACACTCCAATAACATCAGCAAATTCTTTTTAGTTTCTTTTGTCAACAAAAATTATATCTATTCACCTTAGTTTTAATTTATATTTTTCACATGGCTGTGTGGTGTTTGCATGTTCTCCCCATCTCTCCGGGTGCTCGGGCTTCCTCCCACAGTCCAAAGACATGCAGAGGGGTTAGGATAACTGGGGATTCTAAATTGACCATAGGTGTGAACGTGAGCGTAAATAGTTGTCTGTCTCTCTCTGTGTTGGCTCTGTGACAGACTCGCGACCTGTCCAGGGTGTACCTCACCTTTCGCCCTATTACAGCTGGAATAGACTCCAGCAGCCCCTGCGACTCTGAATTCGATAAGCGAAAGAAGAAAAATGAATATCTGCACCTGATCTGCAGTGGTTCTGCACCCCACAGTTTGAGAACCACTGTTTTAGAGGAAAGTCACAACCTACACCTCATGTCCATAGAGGAGGCTAGGAATGTGTATCACCTAGTAAATCGACAACTTCACTTTCACACTCAGCTCTCTCTTCACCACCTGTAAAACTGCAGCTGCTGCACCAATCCATCTGTCAATCTCTCCCTCCCTCAAGACCCCAAGATACTTTAACTCCTCCGCTTGGGACAGCAACTCATACTGAACTCTGAGGGGTACGCATTCCTTTTCCAGCTTAGAACCATGACCTCACACTTGGAGACGATAATTCTCATTCCAGCCGCCTCACACTTGGCTGTAAAATCTAGGATTTTCTTTTAAGAAATCTGGATGTGTAATGTAATGAAGTGCAGAAATATTTTAAAACAGCTATTTACATTTCCCTGGCGCAAAAGGTGAAACAAGAACAACAACAGCCAAATAAACAAGCAAGAATCCCCAGGTATCCACACCAGCTATTCACAAATAAAGTGCTTAGAACTGACAGAGAATCCAGCTATAGAATATACCTGCATCCCATAGTATCCTTTGCCTGAGTACGCCAAAAGGAGAACCACTTTCTTTTTAGGATATTTCTTTTCATCTTCAGTGTGATCCCCATCTGTTTTCATCCTTTTAGGGGCCTGGACCCTCTCAGCAGGGTCCTCCTTTTCCTCATTGGCCCTTTTCAACAGCGTGGCTGTCTGCTTATCCATGCCTCCTTCAGTCATCATACAAAAACACTTAGAAAGGACCCCTGTGAAAGAAACACACAATAATCTGTGACACGTTTTATCTTGCTCTACGTTATAACAATCTGGAGATTTCACTGAGCCTTTAATTAAATGTAAGGTATAAGGTATGGTGTAATAAACAAAACAACAGACACCAATGTGTAGCTTAGACAGAGCGATTATAAAGCACCCTCACAAACAAACCCACTATATATTTGATGCATGTGTGTATCCTTGAGAGTGAATAGTGTTTTTCAGGCCGGCTTACCGTTTCTCTGCAGCGTCTGTCTGTGGTTAACTAAGGCACTCAGCAGTGATCGGACCTGAAACATGTCACGTTAAACCATTATTAGAAGATTCTGCAGCTGAAACATGCAAGCTGCTCTATCAGCTGGAAAGCCGAAGCTAACACGAATGAGCACAGAACTGATCTAAAACTAACTTAAAAGGGTCCCGCGGGGGTACGAAGGTTTAATAACTGCAGTCATAAACACTAGAGAACAGAAGAAAATGTTTAGCTATTTCCTACTGAAATGTTGTGTAGTGAACGCGACGCATACGGGCACATGCTCACATGGATAAGCCAACTTTGACCTCTCGCGAGACTCGCCGTGTTCCCCTTTCTGCATACGTCATAGAGGTGCCTCCTAGAAAAAACGTATTTAAAACAAACATTAGACAGAATATTCGATTTTTACCGCTTCGCAGATGAAATGCACCCAATTTTCCCATCAAATTTAAACTTTATGAGGTCTTTAAATCTAAAAATGTGGATATGAAAATGTCTATTTATTTCTTATTTATATATATTTTATGAAGTCACTCAGTGTGGTTCTGTGTCCAAAACTACTTTCTTTAGGTTTGACATAAGCTCTGTGTGACAGAAAATTAGTAGAACCTCAGTGTGGGCTGTCTTGAAGTAATGATGTAGAAACAATGGTTTCAAAACTTAGCATTTTAATAAGGAGATAAATTGAAGGTGGTAAATCATTTAATACATCAAAATGAAACATGAAATTAAAAGAAAATGTACAGTTATGTGAAAAAAGTTCTCATAGGACTCTATGCAATCCTGTGAAAAACTAAGTACATCCTTATTGATTCTATAGAAATTCATAAAGTACTTTCAGCTGCTCCCTTGTAGTCTCCCCAAGGGGTCACCACAGTAGATTAATCCCCATTGGTAATTTGGCAGAGGGTTTACACCAGATGCCCTTCCTGACACAATCCTCCATGGTGAGAGGGGCTAGTGTCCCCACCTGGAATCGAACCTGTAGCTACTCATTGCACATTAAATGCATTTCATTTACTGCTCATCAGTAAATGTCACCACTTCTACAAAAACAGTAAAGACAGACATTTTGAAAAGTTTACTAGTCTGTGGCATTTGCGTTTGTGTTAACACAATGCCCCAATCTTCCCAAGAGTTCACGCTCCAGCAAATTCAGTCCAAGGTCGAACCATGCAATGCTCAGAGAAACTGCAGAAAAACCCAAGAGCTACATCTCAGACTCTACAGGCCATGATTAGCATGTTAAATGTTAAAGTTCATGAGAGTACAATTTTTAAAAAACTGAATAAATATGACTTTTATGGAAAGGTTACCAGGACAAAGCCTCTTCTCTCTAAAAAGAACATGGAAGCATGGCTCAGGTTTGCAAAGTTACATCTGAACAAACCACAAGACTTGTGGAACAACGTCTGGACGTTTGGACAGATATGACCAAGGTGGAAATGTTTGGTCATAATGCACAGTGCCACATTTGGGGAAAACCAAACACAGCATATCAGCACAAACACCTCATACCAACTGTTAAGCAGGGTGGTGAAGGGGTGATGATTTGGGCTTGTTTTGCAGCCACATGACCTCGGCGCCTTTCTGTCAGCGAGTTGACCGTGAGCTCCTCAGTATCAAAATCTGAGGCCATCTCTCCAGCAACTAAAGCTTTGCCAAAATTTATTCACCCAGCAGGACAATGATCCCAAGCACAGCAGCAAATCTATCTACAACAGAAAAAAAGAAAAGAACCAAGGTGTTGCAATAGCTCAAAATCCAGACCTCAACCTGCTTGAAATGTTTTGGTGAGACCTTAAGAGAGCTGTGCATAAGTGAATGCCTGCAAACCTCAATGAACTAAAGCAACACTGTAAAGAAATGTGGGCCAAAATTTCTTCACAATGATGTGAGAGACTGATAAAGTCATACAGAAAACATTTACTTCAAGTTATTGCTACTGAAGGTGGTTCTACAAACTACTGAATCATGGGATGTGCTTAGTTTTTCACTGCTATAGAGTTCTGTCTCTATATAGTCTTTTTCACATTATATCTGTATGCATATGTAGTAATATTTTTGTCCACTTGAGAGCAGCAACATCCCATAACAGCTTCATGACAATGTGACTGACAGCAAATGGAACAAGTTTTAAAGTGCCTGCAGTGTTGCCCTGGTGTCTCTGTTAAAGTAATGTTGTCTACTTTTAAAAACTTGCATATGCAAACCTGAATATGAAGATCCTTCAGCTTCTTAGGCTTGATAAGTAAAGAGAGTAAATTACAAACAGCAAATAATCTGTACCTGAGCTCTTAATAATTTCTGTTTAGATTAAACTACAATTTATTGTGTTGGGGTAACATCCACTACCTCTTCATGAAAGGTAGCTGTTGGTGTCCATGGGTTTGCAAATGCCTCACCTTTGCTCCTTATAACATGCTGTGACTCATATAACTGTCACACATGTGTAAACACTAAAGTCAAGTTATGGTGGCAAACAGGTTAAGCACAGAAATGTTTGTCTTTCTCAAGCACAACGAGGAACGATGCTGATTTCCAAGTAGCAAATGAACCTTGTCCTTTGATGTCCTTGTACAATTACACTTTTTCATAGCACCTTATAAGGTGATCAAGCAGCTTTCTGCTGAAATCCCAGAGCCAAACATAGGCATGCTGTAGCAAAAGGGCCTCCACAATCCAATATCATGCAAGGCCCATTTTTCCAACAATTGTAGATCTTACTGGATTCTCAGTGGGGACCCATTAATATGAAACAATGATTTTTCAAGATTTGTAGCACAGCTGATAAATTTTGATGGATGAGACAGCTCAAAGCCATTGCATTTTTCAGTTAAAAGTGGCTAAGTGTTCATAATTCAAACCCTAAGTTGGTAGTGATGTGGTCATTTTAAAGACACAGATGTTCTAAAATGGGTATTTTTACCTTGCAGAAACACACATTTACAAAAATCTAATATCTATAATAGATTTGTAAACGTGTTTTGCCAGTGACCATGACATGTAATCACATCATTTGTGAATCAGTAGTAATGATCGTCTGTCTATTAAGTCTGCCTTCTTTTTATCCTCAGTGTGCTGAGAAGTTTCTTGGGATGCAACTGGCCTATGGTGAGGATAAGTCAAATGTCTTTTTCTTCTTTTCCCTGCTCCCATTAGGGGTCACCACAGCGGATCATCTGGCACCATCTCACCCCATCCCTTGCATCTTCTTCCTTCACACCAACCCTCTGAATGTCCTCCTTCACTACATCCATGAACCTTCTCTGTGGTCTTCCCCTTTTCCTCCTGCCTGGCAGCTCTGTAGTGTCTTCAAATAAGGATGCAGGGTCTCAGGAGGTTAAAGACAAACATGAGCAAAGTCTAATGAAACAGGGATTCTCCAGTCTTCAAGATGAGTCAACTGCCTCCTAGTAAGCCACTTATCATACTGAAAAAAATAGACATTAGCCCTTTTTTTGCAATGCTTGTACTCACCTGTACTCCTCCACAGTGTGAGCACTGGTCTGTTCTCATAAAAAAAACAACCACAGTAGAACTATGATGAGAGTGGACTGAAACTCACTGCCTCCCACACATAAAAATGATTAGAAAAACTATCCTCATTGTCAGCAAAGACATCCACCATCCATTACCCTGCTGGGTGAGTTATGTAAGCTGCTGACTGAACCAAACATTACATCTCTGTTAAACATGAAAAGAAAATGGAATAATTTTATGTACAAATGCTGAAACAGGCTGTACATAAGTATCACTGTGTTTGAATTCATTGCATTTAGTGCAACATTTTGATTTGCATTTACTGTATCAAGCAAGAAATGTGAGGTACTTCTCTGAAAAGTTATAACCATCCATAAGTTTTTGGTACAAAATTATAATGGACCATAAGTGCCAGATGAACTTCAAACAATGACATACACTATATTGACACAACTATTGGATCGCCTACACATTTGCTTTACAGGAGATTTTATGAAATCCCATTGTAAATTCATAGGCATTGTCATGGTCCTGGGTTTTCTATTCTCATTTTTGTTTATTGTATTCTCTGTTTATATTTGATCCTCAATTCTAGCCCTGTCTATGTTTAGTTTATTAGGTCCTTATATGTCTCCTGCTGTGTTCTAATCCTTTGTCTAGTTCAGTATTGTGTCTATGTTCTCAGTTGTGTTCTCATTTCCTGTTTTACTTTGGTAACCAGTTATGTCCCATGCATTATGTTTAATTTTGCTTCCTGCCCCAGATTGTTGTCACCTGTGCTCCTCTCCCCCCTGTTTCTTGTTATTCATTACTGTCATGCGTATTTATACCCCTGCCTCTCCTTTGTTCAGTGTTGTGTTGTTTGTTCTGTTAGGTGGTTCTCATAGCATGTTATGTCTTGAGTGCTCACCCTGTTCTATGTGTTGATTTTGTTATGTGATGGACTTTAATCAGCTTTTTAATAAAGCTTGCCTTTTGTTCACCTCACCATGTCTGACCTTGGAGTTCTGCATATTGGGTCCACACCTTATCCTGAGCACTGACAAGCATTAATATAGAGTTGGTCCTTTCTGTTACAGTTATAATAGCTTATACTCTTCTGGGAAAGCTTTCTACAAGATTTTAAAGTGTCTGTGTGGGAATATTTGCCCATTCATCCCAGAGCATTTGTGAGGTCAGACACTGATGTTGGATGAGAGACCCTGCCTCACAATCTCCAATCTGGTTCACAAAGGTTTTGGATGGAGTTGAGATCAGGGCTCTGTGTGGGCTAGCGAAGTTGTTTTAGATCAAACTCATCCAACCATGACTTTATGGACCTTCCTTTGTGCACTGGAGCACAGTCATGCTGGAAAAGATAAGCACTTTCCCCAAAATGTTCCCACAAAGTTGGAAGCATAGAATTGTCCCAAATGTATTAATAAGATGAAGGATTAAGATTTCCCTTCACTGGAAATAAGGGGGTCAGGCCAACCCCAGAAAAACAACCCCATAGCATTATCTGTCCTCCATGAAAGTTTGTACAGTGAGGTTAAGCAGGTAACATTTTTCTTGCTTTTGCCAAACCCAGACTCATCCCTTAGACTGCCAGACAGAGAAGCTTAATTTGTCACCCATAGAACATATTTCCACAGCTCCGGAGGCCAGTGGTGGTGTGCTTCACGCTACTCCATCTGACATTTGGCATTGTGTTTGATGTAAGGCTTGCATGCAGCTGCACAGCCATGGAAACCCATGCTATGAAGCTCCCAGTGCACAGTTTTTGTGATGATGTTCATGCCAGAAGAGGTTTGAAACTGCAGTTAAGTCAGCAGAGTACTGATGACTTTTACACACTATGCACCTCAGTACTTGGTGACCCTGCTCTATAACACTATGTAGCTTGTCACTTCATAGGTGAAGTTCCTACATGCTTAGACTTTGCAATAATACCACTCACAGTTCACTGCTGAGTATGTAGGAGGGAAGAAATTTCACAAACTGACTTGTTGCTGTGGTGACATCCTATTACTGTACCAGTCTTGAATGCTTGTAAAGGCAGACTTTATGGATAGGTGTTTCATTTTATACTCCTTTGGCAATGGGACTGAATGAAATACCCAAACTAAATTCTTAAGAGGTGTTGCCCAGTACTTTTGTCCATATAGTGTGCCACTTTGATTTCAAAATGCAACCACTTTATATTTTTTTACTGCTGAACATTCATCACACTGCACTAACAACTAAAGTGATCAATCATAGATCCACTTTGGCTGAAAGGCCATATATTACTTTACAATACCTGCTTCAGCTTAAGTACATTGTGCCAGGTAGCTGTTAATTTTGTCTTTTTATCATATAGGATGATATGGTAGATTTAAATGCTATTTTTAAAATATATATCCATAGGTTAGAATCTGAAATATGAGTTTGTGTTCTGGCTAAAATTTCTGATATTTATTGTTGAAGTTTGAGGGAAAACTAATAATATACTCACGTTTGAGCTTCCAGGATCGTTTTTTAACAACAGGATCATTGTTTTCACATTTAACATTTTCTTGTTGGAGTACAAAAAGGCTAATATAAAGGGCTAGTATACAATAAATTCATCCATCCATGCATCCATCCATCTTCTTAACCTCTGATCCAATTTAGGGTCTATTGTAAAACCATGTGTTCTGCTGGATTGAATGGCACAGAATAGGATTTTCATACTCATCAAATCCTCCAGTAACCCCTCTACAGAGATCATTCCTGTTAGAGTATTTCATCATGAGTTAGAGATCATCACACAGAGCAAATTTATAATGATTTGCATTAACAGTTCATGCTAAATTGTCAAGTAGATCTAATGCTAGCAGAATTACCCCCAAGCCATACCAGAGTAACCTGATTTCCTCACTAGGGTATCTGTAGTCACGTTAGACAGTCAGTAGCAGCCTGGATTTCATTTACCACCCTTCATTCTTCATTTTTATCTCAAGCTGGTGTGAATAGCTGATTTGAAGATAATTTTGTCAATTTCTTTTTAGGCTATCCCTGCTATGAAAGATAGAGTCTGACGTTCCTCCTCAGTGAGAAGGAAAGTCTCACAGTGGCAGCACACATTAATCTCAGTGGCTGAAAATAACTTGTCTTTCAGATAGACAGCAGATAGTGCAGGCTGCAAACCATTATGTCAAAATCTTTGGGGAGTTTGATTTTAACTGCTTAAAGCATGAAGCAGGAATTTTTTGGTATAGGCAGCCTTTTCTGCTAAAGCAGTTATGCCCCTTTGCAAGAAAAGTCAGATATGTCATTGCCGTAGCTTAGTGAATCAGCTTAAAGATGGCTTTTAGGACTGATTCAAATTCTTTCTGACACAATGATAAAAGGCTAGGGAACAAAAGATAAAGTTGACTGTATTATATCACTGGTAAGGTTGGTTTATCAGTCTGACAGAGGCTACTGGGATTCTTTTCAGACAGCTCACACTGAAAAATAAGATAATAAAATGGGTGGGTTAAGTATTGCAAGCCCCTTGACTGAAACCATTCTTGGACAAACACAGAAATATATTAGCACAAAAAAGAAGAATGTTTAGCACCATTGTAGATATGAACATTTTGGTATAGAATTGTGGGTTTTTATCTGTAGAATTAGCACACCAATCAGTATTTGTGATGATTCAGAACAACTCCGGATCACGCTGATGTGGTGAAGGAGTTTAAGTATCTGGTTGTCCATAATGACAACAAGCTGAACTGAAAGACTAACACAGAGGCTATATACAAGAAGAGTGTGAACTGGCTCTGTTCCCTAAATAAGCTGAGATCCTTCAACATTTCTGGCAAAATGTTGAAGATTTTCTGTCAGTCTGCTGTAGCAAGTACAATGTAGTTTGCTGTGGTCTAGTGGGGGAGCAACATCGGAGCTGGTGACACCAACAAATTTAACAAATAGATCAGGAAGGCTTGCTATATGATTGGCTGCACAGTGAAGACTCAACTGTAAGGCATTCTGGAAGGTTGCAGTATGAAGTGCTTTTCAGAATCAAAATCAGAATCAGAATCCTTTATTAATCCCAGGGGTGGGATTGCTTTTGAACTTCATTGCCTTGCCATCTCTGTGTGAAAGGGACACAGCTGAAAATCAATACTGGATGCTCATGATCTTCGGGCCTTCAGGCAGCACTGCATAGCAAACAGGCATGATTGTGTCATGGAAATCACTGCATGGGCTTAGGAAAGTTTCCAGAAATCACTGTCTGTGAACACAGTTCACCGTGCCATCCACAAATGCAGGTTAAAGCTCCATCATGCAAAGAAGAAGCCATATGTGAACATGATCCAGAAATGTCAGAATCTTCTCTGGGTCAAAGATCCTTTAAACTGGACTGAGGCAAAGTGGAAAGCTGTTCTGTGGTCAGACAAAGTGAAATTTGAAATTCTTTTTGGAAATCAGGCACACTGAGTCCTCAGGACTAACTAGAATGGGGACTATCCAGTTTGGATTCAAACCCATACCCTCTTGCTGTGAGGCAACAGTGCTAAAAAGCACACCACCATACTCCCCATACACCTAATCAAAGATGTACAAAGTGTTGCAAGGAGCATATTGCTTTGTTCATTTTCATAAAGGAATTCATTAAGTATTATTATGTTATTAATGTGCTAATCACAAGGCACTGTTTGCATGACATTCTGATTGGGGGCTGAGCCCCCTTAAAGATCTGATCCTAGAATTGCCTCTGTCCCAGACATTTATGGCCTGTTGTCAAAAGAAGAGAGGATGCTACACAGTGGTAAACATGGCCTGTCCCAACATTTTTGAGACATGCTGCTGCCATTAAGTTCAAGATGAGCTAGTATTTTTCATGAAATGGTAAAATGTCTGACTTTAATATAGATATGTTTTCTGTGTTCTTTTATGAATTAAATATTGGTTTATTGAAATTTGCAAATCATTGGATTTTGTTCTTGTTTATATTTTACACAGCATCCCAACCTTTTTGGAATTGGGGTTGAATTATCTTATTGCAATAATTGTATGTTTTTAACATTTTCACACTGACAGAAAGACAGGATTTGGGAATGCAGATGGCAGAATTGATGATATTGACATTTTGCTGGGAGTGACCTGAATGCACATGATTAGAAATGAGAACATCAGAGGGACAGCTCAGGTTGAGTGGTTTGGAAACAGAGTCAGAGTGGCAAGGTGGAGATGGTTTGACATGAGCAGAGGAGGGACAGTGGATATATTGGACAAAGGATGTTGAAGATGGAGCTGCCAGGCAGGAAGAAAAGTAGTGAAGCACATGAAGAGGGTTGGAGTGAAAGCAAAGGATGCAAAAGTGACATGGAGCCAGATGATCCACTGTGGTGACCCCTGTGGTGTGCGTCAGGTATGTGCAGGGGGTTGGGGGTGACTGGAGAACCTTCCCCTTTTACCCCTTGACCCCCAAAGTGCCCTTCTGACAGGCTTTTTTGTGGAGCAGGCCTTCCAGTGGCCTTTTAC
>VUQH01078714.1:0-7500 GCA_015106775.1 Etroplus canarensis
ACATCTTCTCTGAGCCCTTGGTACTCCTCTAGCTTCTCGTGTTCCTTCTTCCTGATGTTGCTGTCATTCGGTATCGCTACATCTATCACTACGGCCGTCTTCTTCCGCTTGTCTACCACCAATATATATATATATATATACCCTCTACTGTGTATATATATCCAGTGCAAAAAGTGAATTCAAATATACACATTCACTTCACTTCTTCTTTCGGCTGCTCCCGTTAGGGGTCGCAAAAGCAGATCATCCGCCATCTCACCCTATCCCTTGCATCCTCTTCCCTCACACCAACCCTCTGCATGTCCTCCTTCACTACATCCATCAAACTTCTCTGTGGTCTTCCTCTTCCCCTCCTGCCTGGCAGTTCCATCTCCAACATTCTTTGTCCAATATATCCATTTTCCCTTCTCTGAACATGTCCAAACCATCTCAGTCTTGCTTCTCTGATTTTGTCTCCAAACTTCTCAACATGAGCTGTTCCTCTGATATACTCGTTTTTAATCCTGTCCATCCTGGTCACTCCCAGCAAAAATCTCAACATCTTTAATTCTGCCACCTCCAGTTCTGCCCCCTGTCTTTTTATTGGTGCCACTGTCTACAAACCATAAATCATGGCAGGCCTCACTACCATCTTGTAAACCTTCCCTTTCACTCTTGCTGCTATCTGTCAGTTACAAAGCACCCCTGATGCTTGTCTTCACCCACTCCACCTGCACTCTTGTCTTCACCTCTCTTGTGCACTGTCCTTTGCCATGAAGGGTTGATTCCAGGTATTTAAACTCATCCACCTTCACTAACTCTGCTCCTTGCATGACCTCCTCTTCTCTCCAGTGCATACCTCCACTTCTCCATTGCTCTCTTCCACATCCTCCCTACTCTCACTATAGATCACAATGTTGTCTGTAAACATCATAGTCCACAGAGACTCCTGCCTGACCTCATCTGTCAACCTGTCCATCACATCACATAATTGCAAACAAGAAGGGGCTCAGAGCTGATCCCTGATGTAATTCCACCCCCCACCTTCAACCCATCTCTCACTCCTACTGCACATCTCACCAGTGTCGCACTGTCCTCATACATGTCCTGCACCACCTTCACATACTTCTCTGTCACTCCTGACTTCCTCAAACAATCCCACAGTTCCTTTCTCGGCACCCTATCATATACTTTCTCAAGATTCACAAAGACACAGTGCAACTGCTTCTGACCTCCTCCATATTTCTCTATCGACACTCTTAAAACAAACACTGCATCTGTACTCTTTCTCAGCATGAAAAACATTTTGGACAATTCTATGCTTCCAACTTGCCAGGAACAGTTTAGGGAAAGCACTGCAGGTCCAAAATATGATGGAATGAGTTTGGTGAGGAAGAACTTGACTGGCTCACATAGAGCCCTGACCTCAACCCCATCCAACACCTTTGGGATGAACTAGAGCAGAGACTGCAAGCCAGGTACTCTTGTAGGCAAAATTCATACCGACACACTCTAAAATTGCACAGAAAGCCTTCTCAGAAGAGTGGAAGCTGTTGTAGCTGCAAAAGAGAGTTCCATGTTAATGTCTATGGATTTAGAATGGGATGTAATAAAAGCTCCTCTAGGTGTAATGTGTAGGTGGCTCAATACTTCTGTCCATATATTGTATGGACTTTAAACTACACAGTTAATTCTCTAGTGGTCATGAAGGCTGGATATCCTTTGACAAATATTTTGAGTTGACGGGTGGTTTTGTCTCATCATAAAGCTGATACAGTTCTGTGGTAGTCGTTGAGTGGTAGAAACATTTCGAAGCATGAACTGGATGTTGAGTTTTTGAAACTCACAGCATGGGTGTTTTTTTCTTTAAAAAAGAAGTAAAGTATATAAAAAACCATCAGAATGATTGAACTGAAAACATAAGAAAGGAAAGAAAGCAGCTGACCAACAACCCACTGCTGCCTTTTAGTGGTCTGATGCCTGTTCAATGTGAGTTCTAATTCCTGGTTTCTTTGGTGGAAATTCTAGTGGGTATTTCATTTGTCATTTTGAAGCAGTGTAAAGCATATTGCAGGTAAACTCTAAACAGGCCACAAAAGTGTTCCCACTGGTATCAAGACATGAATGCTCGCACAACTTTCAACATGCATGTTAGCAGTGAGTGCCATGCGTGAGAGTCATTGTCTCAGTGAATTATTTATGGACGTAATATGATGACAGATGACTTGGAGCGGATGATCCCTCCCCATCCCTGACCCGGCTGTGTCGTCTTGGATTCCACGGTTAGTAAGAGACGGAGGGCCATGCAGTCTGATTGATTAATTCTGTCAAGAACTCTTTTGCTGTCCCTGCACAATGTCCAGTCTGAGCTCTCCTGCAATCTTTCACAATCACTATCAGCATGACTGCAAAGTCAAAAAACATCTAAGTCAATTTTTTTTTAAAAGTTGAGTCCACCCACCATCCACCAGCTTCTTCAGTTCAAGTTATTTTCTTTTCTAATCAGAAAGGCATGTTTCTCATGTTGTATTCTGAGCTCTCTTTACAACAAACCAAAACATCATCAATCCAGGTTTGCTTACTTAAACAATTATGATGCAGAATTGTACTTTATCTGTATTTTTCTGATGAATATGAATAAACATTCATACATGCAACTGACCCACAAAAAATCCCCCACAATTAATTTCTGACTAATCTTAACTGTATTAGTAAGCCATCTCTGTAACCAGGCAATCTATCAGCTGAAGAGTATTGTAAGATGCTGTTAAAATGTCCAACATGTGGGTCACAAGTTACAGACTTGCAAGACTTGCATTTTGGAAAAGTACATCTCACTTTCTCACAAAAAGCAAAAGGAGAAGAACAATACCATTCCAATGCAGTGAGCTTAACTTAGTTTAAGAAATAGAAACACATAAAAACAAATGCTATTTATGAACTATTATAAACAATGTCATCTATAGTCAGTCTATTTTAAATATGTGACTAGTCAAGAATATATTTTATCAAGACATCAGGAAAGCTCCTGGAAATATATTTCAGGTGTGAACCTGCCAGGTGCCACAGCACTACATGTCAGTTTAACTTCTGGTCAAAAAGATGTTTGTTACACATCTGCTGTGAACCTCAGAGTAAATCATATTTATTTATATAGTTCAATCTTCCTTTCCAGAGCAGTGAAGTGAGCTACACAGCTTTTTTTTGTTTTTGTTTTATTTGTTTGTTTGTTTTACTGAACACTACTAGGGCATTGTCCCTTCACTACTCTGCCTCATTTCTATGGTTTCACTTTGCAATTATTGAAACCCAAAAACCCGCCCAGAGCAATGCTGGGTGTGTTTCTGTCAAGCAACCAGCAGACCAGAGGCACTCATCCTTCAGCCTATGCAAGGTTTTGGAATAGTACTGAGATCTGTGTAATTGGATTAGACCAACCTTAGTCCTTTTTCTGTTCCACCAGTCCCCTCTGTGAAATCATAACTTAAGTGCTTTGACAATAGTAGTTTTGCTGAGCAACAGCTGATGGGAATGTAGAAAGATCCCTGCCTGTAGCTCATGGCCTTGTCTTCCCTTACAGAGACTGGAAAGTCCCAGCAGAAGCCTGACTGACAGCTCGACTCTGCCAAGATTTGACAGCATACAGGATACTGTGCAGTCTCAGTTGGTTCTGAAGGGCCCAACTGATCTCAGGACTCTGTGGCAATGATATGGAGCATCACAGAAGGGGCAATGGAATGTATGAGAGCTAACATCAGTCTGGTAGGCCTATCACACCTGTTTGGCTTTATACACATGACAGGTTACATGAAGGGCTGTGTTCTCTCTGGCTGCTCTGGGTTAAAAGGCCTGTCAGACTGACACTTGCAGTATCACTCAGGCGTGAGCCTGTTGCTCTGATAACACACGCACAAACATATAGGCAGACACAATGAAGATATTAAGAAGCAGACAGAAGTGCACTCACACATAGAGAGCTCAGATTCTATATTCACACCAGTGTGTACTACAACATCTCAGCAAATACAATCTTACCTAATCAAGCCAAAACGAAAGTTTGAACAATTATATTACATTATTCTACCCCGTAGCAGTCTTTTTCACATGTCTGGGCCCTGTAGACTATGTTGATTATAAATACTAGTTTGAAAATATTCTAAATGTATCATAAGGTTCCGAGGTGGAACTAGACTGAGATAAAGACACGTAAAAGCTTAATAAATAAATGAAAAAAGCAAGAAATCCAGTTTCATTCACACAGCTAACATCAGATCATGCTCTGTGGCATGAATAAAAAGCTGAGGAGGCCCACCTAATTCAGACTGCATATCGAGATTGCAAGAATAAAATATCTAAGTCACTTTGTAAATGGCTTTCATTGTTTGGGGATTGCAGGAGCCTCAGTCTCAGAGACTGCTCAACTGGCCTATGTGTCAGTCATAACACTGATTTTACTGAAATCTGCATTTAAGATCTACGGGAAAGGCATTTGTAAAGAAGGTCAAAAATTGTGGTCTACGTTGCACATTTGATGCATACAGTATGATACTCGTGAATTAGTGCAATACATAAAGAAAAATGAAAGATCAATTCTTCCTCACGTGAATGAGAATGTCAATGCAGGACGTGATCAGACTGTCAGTAAGAACAGGTCGTCAAAAATTAGAGGAATGAGAGGAATATTACAGAAGGCTGCATATGCCCGTCATTACAAAGACGAGTGCACATTTGAGAGTTCACTGGTGCAAATAAAAAGGCACCGCTCCACAGAAATGTGGAAAATAGTGATATGGTCAAATGAGCTACCCTTCATATTCTTATCGTTCCAAAGTCCTGACAAGTGGGTTATTACATGTGTGGTGTACACTAAGACAATGGTACTGGCTTGAACTCTTGACCCTTACAGTGAGAGGATCCAGCAGCTCGGTTATGCTGAGGGGATTATTTCATTGGCATGGGTTAGGTCCACTTGCCCCTTTAGAGGGAAGGGTCACTGCAAATCATTACAAAGTTGTTATGACTGATCACCTTTATCCCATGATGAAACATTTCTATCCTAAAGGGAGTGGGCTCTCCTGCAATGAGAATTCAGTTGATTGATATGCTCTTCGCAGTCACCAGATTTCAACCCAATTGAACAACAACTCTTCAATACATTTATCTAAAAGCTGAAGCTGTTCTGGAGGGACTGTGATAACCCAACAGCATTTTCCCATCTGGTATTATATACAAAAATTAAAGATGCTTCACTTTAATTACCAGAGCTGCATTTTAATATTTTAATAAACTGTTTTCTAGAAACAGAATATAAAGTAAACATCTATTCATCATCAGTTTATTATTGGAAAATATCTTTACCATATATGGTATGTTCAATTGCTTGCTTGCAGACAATTTTTACAATTTGTATTTGTTCCGCATATGGCTTTTATAGGTTATACCATTAATTGGAAACACCTAAATGGAATTCTACCAGCTGAACACTGCCTCTGTTTTCCTTTTTCTGTAATGAAAAAATCTTCCTGGAAATTATTTTGATAGCATTCAGAAATTACCAACCCATAAAATAAAGTGCTTCCAAAGTCTTCTAAAATACATTAGTTTCACATGAGTACAACTTGATGAGGACATCTCTTCATATCCTGTTCGCATTAAGCAAAATTTTGGAACTCACATTAAACTTGAGGATACACTCTAAACTCCAAACGAAACTGCCTGTCTCTCTCAAATAGAAAGTGTCCAGATGTCAGCTTCACGATACAAAGCCACTGAAATAAGCAAAAAATTTGAACATCAGAGCAAGCTCTCCTGAATTACACTTCAACGTACCTTAGAAAAAAAAGACAGCGTTATATAAAATGTCCACCGGCAACATGCAAGCCTTTCAGCTAGCTGAGGTTTGTGCCACATTTTAATTTTGGCACCGAGCGTAGAATCAGATCATTGTTTGAGAAGATGGCTGAAGCCAGAGGCAGGAAAAGGAGAGCAGACAGATACATTCAAAGGAGGAGATTAAGACAAGGGAAGGAAAAGAATAAACACTGGAGAGGCTTTTGACAAAAAGTAAGTCAGCTTATACTGTTTCCATTTTTAGAATGGGGTAGAAGGAGTACAGTGCACTTTAAATAATAATTTCATACATATTTAAATGCCTATTTTGACAGTAGCTCTATGAAAGCAGGCATACAACAGTCTCTGTTAGTTATACCAAGCATGGATATTAAAACTAAAATGTTGAATACCAAAAAAGTGCACCAATCAAGCACCTTTTTCCATCCTTCATAAACTGTTTATTGTTCATAGAAGCAATAACTTCAACTGAAGTGTTAGCCCAGGCAGGTACGCAAAATGCAAAATTTTTAAAAATACAAAAATTAGGTTCAACAGAGATTTATTTTGCTTCACGTCTTTACATCTATACAACTACAGAACTTAAATGATTAAAATGTGCTGCTAAATTAGGAATTTAGGCTGAATCTACTAAATCCTGAGCAGTGAGAAATGTTTTGCCCTCCTTTGTATATCAGTAACCAGTGTTTAGAGTCAATGTGCATTTTCTCATTAGTAATATAAACATGAATTACAACGAGGCACCCGAAGCATTATTTAAATAGGTTGGAGAAGAATAATTTCTTCGTGCATGCATACACACACAAATGAGCACACAAACACACACAGACATTTCCTTATTTTTTTCAATGTGTGGCAGGGAGTAGTTGGGACTAAACAACCATTACAGGGGGTAGAAACAGGCTGGAATATAAAATGCTGTCAATGCCGCGCTGAGCAGAGTTTGAGACCTTCTTATCTACAGACTGCATTAAGACATGACTTTCACTTTTCTCCCTGTATGAATAATAAGTCCACAGGAATTTATGTGCCTACAGTCTTGAATGTTCAGTTTTAGTGGAAAAATAAATCATAATGTGCCTAAATGAAACATATTAACTTGTTGCATACTTTTGGTTAACGTTTGTATTTTATAATGACATAATCACTTTATTTCTTCGTTCCCTTTTATCATGCGACTCCTTTTCCCTGTCCACCTGCTTTCTTTTTCTTCTGATTTTTTGCCCACACTCTTTCTCTCCCCCTCTCCCCCCGCTCCCTCTTTCCTTCCCTCTCGCTGGCTGCTCATTTTCAAATCTATGAATTTCTGAACATCATTTTCTTGATTTTTCCACGCCTCAGGGAGACATTCTCATTCCAGACCTTCTCTTTTTTCACCTCATTTCCTCCCTCCTGAGTCTGAGTCTCACAGACAGGATGTGAGGTGACAGTGTGGCCCGTGGAAGTTAGGACGGGGGTGTGGGGCTGCAGTGAGTGTATGTGTGTGCGTGCTGAGTGAGGTGGAGGGGGTATTAAGGTTGGGCTATAGTGCTGCCTCCCCCCACAAGAAAAAAGGGATGGGTTTTTGCCATTTCAAATTCAATCCTGGACATGACCACAGGAGACCTAAAGTAACGTTTTTTTCGCTTTAAGGATCTGAGCTGTAGAATTAACCGTGCCTTTGAGAAACTT
>VUQH01078714.1:12500-21546 GCA_015106775.1 Etroplus canarensis
ATAGCTTCCTCCTTGCATAATATATTTTCAAGTTGCACTTCTGGATGCAGCAATGTTAGGTGACAATGGTTTTCCAAAGTAATCCAAAGGCCAGGTGGCTATATTTGTCACAGCAGCATGACAGTTTCTTAGGCAGTGTACCCCGAGGGCTCAAAGATCACGTGCTTTCATCAGTGGTTTCTGACCTTGCCCTTTACACACTGAGATGTCTCATTCCTATGAATCTTTTCACAACAATACGCACTATAGATGTTGAAAGACCTAAATTTTCTGCAATCTTGCATTGAGACATTTTCCTTTTTACTCAACTAACAATTCTCTCACAAATTTTGGCACAAAGGAATGGGCCTGATGGATGCTACTTTTATGCCCAATCATGATAACGCACTTTCTCCCAATTAGCCTGCTCAATGTGGAGTCCTCTAAACAGGTGTTACTTCCTGAGTGTCCTGCAGCCATCAAATTCTAGATTTGTGTATATTTACCAAAATGTAATTTAGTCCATCTACTGAAAATCTTCTCTTTGTACTTTTGTCAGTTATTCATGTGATTTAACTTATCAAAGATTTTAGTTTTTATTGCATTTTGGAAAATATTTTGTAAAAGACATCAAGATACCTGAGTAACTGGAGGAGAAAAATACCTTTAAAATAAAAAACAGCTCCTTGATGTCACTGTGTAGCTGTACTTTATCATTATTTTTCAGTTTAAACGTGTCGATTCAATTAATTGTCCAAGGCATCCGCCATTTTATACTAATGAATTTCATCTTCTTCCTTGCAAGATTGTTAACTTATATTCACAATGTTCTTATTCATTTGATAAGAGCTACCCCACTGAGTCATGAATTGGTGATTCTGGTAAGTCTTAATCCATTCTGGCGCTGAAATCCATTTACAGTATGTGTCAGTATCTGGTGCCAGTTTTCACTACCATATTGCAAAAGGAAGCTTTATGATATATACCAATATTTTTCACTATGTCTAATATACACACACAGATACATTACTGATTTACCCCATGGGACCTTCTTTACACCTGAGACCAATAATCACATGAGTATTTACACACATACACATTTTGTGTATGCACATCCACACCCCACATTTCAGGGGAATTTTTTCAAGGTGGAAGAAGCCATTAATGGAATCTTATTAAACCATAAAACAAGAACGACGTTTTCTCCGCTCCATTGACAGACTACAAACCCCTGACTCTTTTAAGTGATGCATTTTTCTAGTCAATTTTAAAACCATGTCAAATTTGTTTTTAAATCAATATTCATTCCCTTAATGTGTGGTAGTACTTTCTGGCTCTGCCTCTCCCTGGAAGATTCATGGCAGTCTCGGGGACATTACACACAGTGCTTTCTTTACTCTGAGCCCAGAAACAAAACCAAACAGAGAGATCAATAAAACTCATATTGCCTAATACAGAAATTTAGAAATTTCAAAACATATTTTATTCAGCACAACATATAGTGAGGTCAGCATTTTAATACTTTTATTTTTGTAAATACTTTTTAAAAAATGTTCAGCGAGTATTCTTTAAGGAAAAGAAACATTTTTCTAAAGCAATTGCCATTATTTAGGGATTTAAAATGACTCCGATGGACTGCACAATTGTGCAGTGCCTGCATCTGCTGCTATATCCATCAAACAGCTATGTTGGAAAATGCACTTCTTAATTACCTCCTCAATGCACAGAGTTGGCAAACCATTAAGAAATTAAGTCAGCTACTGTCATTGCGGTCCAAATTTTATGAAAACTGGCTTCTGCAACAAACACACAGTTGGTAAATGCAGATCTTAATTGAAAGCAGAACACCTATTAAAATCAAAAACTCTATGGATTCTGTGGTCCGGAATGCACTCGGCTGTTTGCCAGGGAACAGAAATAAAACCACACAGGGCTAAACTCAATGACCATTTCATTAGGTATACCTGTTCAACTGCTCATTAATGTATAGGTCTAATCAGCCAATCACATGGCGTAGTTGTTGGTGCTAGACAGGTTGAGTACTGTTGATCTAGTAGGATTTTCCCACACAACCATTTCTAGTGTTTATAGAGAATGGTCAAAAAAAGAGAAAACATTCAGTGAGTGGAAATTTTCTGGGCAAAAAATGCCTTGTTTATACCAGAGAACAGAGGAGAATGGCCATACTGTTTTGAGCCAATAGGAAGGCAACAGTAACTTATCACATCCAAGGTATGTATGGGCTACAGCAGCAGAAGACCACACCAGGTGCCACTCCAGTCAGCTAAGAACAAGGAACTGAGGCTACAATTTGCATGGACTCACCAAAATTGGACAACAGAAGACTGGAAAAAATGTTGCCTTTTCTCATGTGTCTTAATTTCTGCTGCGACATTAAGATGGTTGGGTCAGAATTTGGCATAAACAACATGAAAGCATGGATCCATCCTGTATTCTGTCATTGTTTCAGGCTGGTGGTGGTGGTGCAGTGGTGTGGGGAATATTGTCCTGGCACATTTTGGGGCCCTTAGTACTAACTGAGCATCATTTAACTGCCACGGCCTGAGTATTGTTGCTGACCATGTCCGTCCCTTCATGATCACAATGTACCCATCTTCTGATTTTTGCTTCCAGCAGAATAATATTCCATGTCACAAAGTTCAAATATTTCCAGCACCTTGTTGAATATATGGCATGTAGAATTGAGGCAGTTCTCAAGGCAAAAAGGAATCCAAGCCAGTACTAGCAAAGTGTATCTAATAAAGTAGCCAGTGAGTGTATAATAATATCATCTTTCTAAATTACTTTGTACTGAACTTCATTCAGCATTGACTACAGTTCTGATGCCTACATGTACAATAAATTCTATTTTAATAATTTGCTGTATTTTAAATACATTGAAATCATAAGTTTTTTCTAACTAGTTTAAGATTTCAAGTTCTTTTGATTAATTACAATTATATTTTGGTCCACATTTCTCTGCACTATAATTACATAAATCCGGCAGATTATTTTTTGATTAAATATATCTGTGCTGGCGAGTGCTCTTTCAGTTTAAATGAACATTACTCCACTGTACTGCATCCACCTACACACCATGTCCTCTTCTCTGGTGACCTATGGCTATTTTTTATCACACACTGCTGCCACACAAGCACTACTGTTTCCCCATTATTGCATATGTGAATTATTAGTCGTGGTTACCTGTTGAAAGGCTGTTTTATTTCCTTCATCACTGTACACAGACTAATAAAAATACAAATAAAAATAAAGAGAGAAAATACTGTAGAGTGTGTATCTCTCTGATAGACTGGCCATTACAATCCCCTTCAAGAGGCTAGAGCTGTGCTGTCAACCAGACTGAGTTCTGGCCAGCCAATGTAAATTATGCTGGAGGAGCACTGGGCGTAGCCTGACAAGGCATGGTAATGCTGGCCATGATATGCCTCAGGAGCTTTAAACCCCCTTTACCTAGAGGTTGTAGATGAGTGACCATCATTGCTGAAGGGCCATAAGCACATCATCCTCTCTGAAATTATATTTGAGGGCTTTAGAGCTTGACTCACTCAGGTAATGGGGCAGCTACAGGAGAAAAAACCAAACACCGTGCACTGTGGCAACTTTACAGAAAATCTTATGCAGTGTTTCAGCTGAGGTAAACCACTTCAGGCACTTTGCACTTGCAAAAATAAATAAAAGCAGAAATATTAGAGTTCTTTTCAACTACTCAGTTGCTTTGTGTCCATTATTCAACTGCATCTATGCATCATTGAAGAAGTAGATTTAACTGTAATCATTTTTGCTTAAATGGATTTAATTTGAATATGTTTAGCCTACTGCAATGTAAACAAATACTTTACGGTGGAAGAAATGCACACATATAATCAATTAAGTGCAAAAGTACAGAAAATAAAATGTGTTTAAAATATTGATAGTAAAAATGTCAAGTTTACAGAAAAGCCTGGTCAGCATTGCAAGTGAGGTTCAAATGCTTTATTCACTTATTCTTGCAGTTATTCAGCGTTGTGACAAAAAGGGGTCTGGAGAGAAGTTCATTTCTATAACAGGTTTCTTCATTAAAAAAGAAAACTTTGAGAGATTTTTTCTCCAGAGAAAGGTATACAGTATTACCGAGCTAAGAATTTTTATACAGTTCCTCTCCAATGTGTGTGCATGTGTATTCATCTGCATGTGTCATTACATATCTGGTGGATATCAGATTTAATATCTCCTGGGCCTACCATCTTGTTCTAAAAGGACAGCACAACTACTGACTTTGTTGATACGATAATACAATGTAATATAATGTTCAGACATTATGCGCTTAAAAATGAAAAAATGACATAAGAACTATACCACAATGGCAGCAACTCAATGCATTTAGGCATACAGACATGGTCAAGACAAGCTGCTGAAGTTCAAACTGATAGTCATAATGAGAAAGAAAGATTACAGTGATATTCAATGAGGCATTGTGGTTAGTGCCAGACGGGGTGGTTTGAGTATTTCACAAACTGCTGATCTACTGAGATTTTCCTGCACAGCCATCTCGAGGGTTTACAGAGAATGGTCTGAAAAAGAAAAAATATCCCGTGAGCAGCAGTTCTCTGAGCCAAAATGTCGTGTTAATACCAGGGATGAGAGGAGAATGGCCAGACTGTCTCAAGCTGATAGGAAGGCAACAGTAACTCAAATAAACACTTATTACAACCTTGGTATGCAGGAGAGCATCTCTGAATGCACAACACTTCAAACTTTGAAGCAGATGGGATACAACAGCAGAAGATGACACTGGGCACCACTCCAGTCAACTAAAAATAAGAACCCGAGGCTACAGTTTGCATGAACTCACCAAAATTGGATAACAGAAAATTGTAAAAATGTTGCCTGATCTAATGAGTTTTAATTTCTGTTGTGACATTCAGATGGTAAGGTCAGAATTTTGTATAAATAACACAAAAGCATGGGCTCATCTTGCCTTCTATCAATAGTTCAAGCTGGTGGTGTAACAGTGTGGGGTATATTTTTTTTAGCACACTTTGGGCCCCGTAGTCCCAAATGACCCATCACTGAAACACCATCGCCTAGTATTGCTGCTGTCCATGTCCATCCCTTTATGGCCACAGTATACCCACATTCTGATGTCTGCTTCCAGCAGGGTAACATACTACTTCATAATGTTCAAATCAAACTGGTTTCTTGAATATGACCAAGACTTCATTGTAATCAAATGGCCTTCACACACTTCTTCTTCTTTCAGCTGCTCCCATTAGGGGTCACCACAGCAGATCATCTGCCTCCATCTCACCCTGTCCCTTGCATCCTCTTCCCTCACACCAACCCTCTCTACACACACCAGATCTCAATCCAATAAAGCACCTCTGGGATGTAACAGAAGGGGAGATTGTCATCACAGATGTGCAACTGACAAATGTGCAGCAACTGTATGATGCTATCATGTCAATATGGACCAAAATCTCTGAGGGATGTTTCCAGCACCTTGTTGAATCTATGCCACAAAGACTTCAGGTAAGTCTGAAGCAAAAGGGGATCCAACCCAGTAATAACAAGGTGTATCTAATGAAGTGGCCAGTAAGTGTATAGCTGTATCATTTACAGAATTCCTCCCCTTACACTGCTGTCAGGTTGAACGTGTACAAAAGTACTCATCTACTCCTAGTAGATGTACTCCTCAAGATGGGTTAATAATGCAGTCGTTTGGAAGGTAAATGTTAATTAGCTTCCATTAGCTAATGTTGACCCATGGGTCATTAGTTTCATGGTCACTGTAGTCATTGTTCTAAGGCAGTAGTGACAAGGGAGTAAAGATTTGGTTCAGATAACACTATACCCTTGCAGCATAAAACTGCATGCATGCTCATTTGACTGCAGTGTCAACCTACATGAGAAAACTGCCCATTATAAAATATGATCAGTGATCACAAACAGTGATTACAAAACAGGAATCCACAATTTTTATTTCTACAGTTATTAAAGCTGCGTGCAAGACTGCCCTGATCCTACAAACAAACCCCGGTTTTCTGCATCTCACTGCCTCATGTTAAAACTAAAACCTAGGGCTGCTGATGTGGAACTTCAAGGTTCTGACTTGGCTCTATGTGCACTTAAAAGTAAATAAGGCCATGTTCCACCTCCTTTACAAACTGCATTATTGTAGAGTCCTAATTTGTAATGTAAAATCTTAAAACTGCAAAGTATTTAAATCAAAAATTTTGTGGGATACACATGGCAAATCATCAAAAACCTCAAGTAAAGAATAAGCACTGTACTTAAAAATTGTAGTTAAGCAGAGCACTTGTCTTAATGTATTTATTTTCCCCTAGTGGCTTTTGCACTTCACATCATTATGATATAAAAGCCACAACTACCACAATTTTATTCATTTATAGACTTGAAAGTACGCTGATGATTGATGTTTTTTTTTTTTTCACTGAAAGATTAGGGGCATGTTTAAGTCCCATTTATATTACATAGACATGACAGCTCAAAGCAGCATTTTACAGAATAAAATATACAATCAAAACAGACAAAATGTGGATATAATTGTTAAGTGGTGCCCATCGTTTTTTTGTAAAGAGGAATGATAATTCACGCATTGGAAAGGCTGTGGAGCAAATTAGCAGAGTTAATCAGTTATTCTGTTGGCTCAAAGCTGTGACGCCTAGACAGCTTTCTGTGCAGGCCTGTCATTCTCACAGGAAAAGAGGCGAGGTGGCTCTCCGGAGTGCCGCTGACAGCCAATCAAACCTTCTGCTGCTAACGCTCACACAGGACACGACAGTATCTATGCCAATCGCCACCAATATGCTTTCACTGGCAGTCAGGAAAGTCAAGTTCTGAAAAATCCCACACACAGTGAGGGATACAAATGTGCATGTGCACAATCTCACACTCACACCCTCTGTGCCGCGTCACACATACTCACATTCTCATCATTAGCCATGATGACTGGTTTCAATGTGCCAAGCCCTAAGCGTCACTGTAAACACACAGATGGAAAGACAGAGGGTGGCGAGGCTCCAAAAAATTACTGTTAAAAAGTGTTGTGCAGATTCAGATGGCTTCAAATTTTCATCAAAGAAGTCCACTGCTCTGTAAGTCAATTTCCATTCTACTCAGCTTCAGAAATAAAAAATAAAAAAAATGTTAATGCTGCATAAAATTTCAATACCAGCTCATGCTATCACACAAACCTTGAATTTTTCAGGATGTTCCTTCAGCTATCAACAAAGCAGAGGAAAGGCAAAACAGTAAAAATGGTAAAAAAAATGAAAACGATTTCTCTCTGCCTCTGACACTTTTTATAAAGACTTGTTTGTTGACTTTTTTGCTGTTTGCCGGTAGCACTGATGTTCCTTGGTAGTGTTGATGTTATTGTGCCTTCGCCTGTGTCTAAAGGAGAGGACTGCTTATCTCTCTGTGAAGTCAGACCCAATAGGCCACGTCTGGCTGCAGCAACGCAGAAGTTGACAGAGACAGATGCCACATCATTAAGGAATATTAGTGGGTTCTGTCGAGCAGACCCAGCTTCCACGGGCCTCAGGAAGAGTTCAATAAGAAAGAACACATAAGGAGCAGCAGGCCCTCAGAGGAGCTCGATAAGACACAACACACCAGAAACCTCTTACAATTCAATAGGACTCCAGGAGTCCAGTCAGATGCAGAAAAATCAGACACTGACTGCTACTTTTAAGCTTGTTACTCAGGGAGGTTTTCTGTCTCAATAAGACAGAAGAAAAAGAAACAGTTGAGTGCATCAGAAACGGGTAACTCGTTCATAGTTAGTTGGTTGTCAGCTTTGATGACATATTTTACTTCTTTATGCCTGTATACTCCTGCATACAGGGCAGGAACTGTATCACACAAACAGAACAAATTGTAGCACACCAAAAAGATGGTAAGTCAAAACCAATACTGAAGCTTTAGGTTTTACTGTAAGTCTTTGAATTACTGAACTTTCAATTGAGGATTCGATTGTAGCTGAACAACCATGACAAAACATGACAGGTCCGTCAACTTTTGAATTTCTGTTAATACTGTAACATACAGCTTTACTGGGAGTAAAATTTGAAATTTAAAGAGATTACTTTTCAGGTTGTATCTGCCGTGGCAACCCCTTGGTGGAGAATACAAGGGAGCAGCCGAAAGGTACATTTTTCAGGTTGTGCTGATGGATGGTGACCTTGAACAACAAAGATCAGTGATCAACATTAGCTTGCCAATCAAGATGATTTTCAGCTTGCTCTTAGATTGATACATCAAATCAAAATTAACATAATAACTCAATTCCTATGCAATTTGTATATTGTAAATAACTTTACATATAATCAACCAATGCATGTGGTGCATGAATGCACAAACAAGTTCATGCTTGCACCTTTGTCTTCTTTCAAATGAAGGTGATAAGTTGACAACATATGTGTCTGTGGAAATGTCTAGAAATGGTTGAGTAAGTCTTGGGGGACTTGTGAGGAATAGATGTGTTTTATGGATACCACATATTTTCCACTTTGCTTGCCATGGGGCCTCAAGAATAGCAATAGCAAGAAGCATATGAATGAATTGTTTTGAATTGTCTAGACTATAGGAGTGTCAGGAGGCACCGACCACCGTGGTATAGGTCTGTATGATTCACAGATGTTTGTTTTGTTCTGCTCATTTTTTTTTTGCCAATATGTTTATTGTCTTTTTCAAATTTTTTTCACAAACACTTAACATATAAAGATACAAAAATATAACTACTACACACAAAGTCCAAAACTGCATACTGTTTCTGTGTTTGTAGAAAGTTCTTTGAGTATATTCCAAGCACAAATAGTTTAGCATTTAAAGGGACTTTGGTATTAAACATTTTCGACAAACATTGTATAACATCGTTCCAGAAGTTTTGGATCTTTGCACATTCCCACAAGCAGTGGAACAAAGTTCCTTTCTCAGTCAAACACTTGGTACATACATCCGGAATATTAGCAGACATTCGATGGAGCTTGACAGGTGTTATATACATTCTCATCAACCACTTATATTGGAGTAATTGAAATCTTGT
>VUQH01078720.1:0-22267 GCA_015106775.1 Etroplus canarensis
GGAGACATGGAAAATTAGCATATGCGGGGCTGGAACTGAAGCTTAACATTAACTGAGAATACCATAGACTGGGGATGAGAGCCAAAGAAAGTCAAACTGAACAGCACAAAAAACACACACAAGGACTCAGGGAAAATATGAACTAACACAACAAGACTAGAAATAAGGAGACTGAGGCACTGGGAAACGAGGAGGGGAAAGAACTAGACGTGAGCTGGGGCAGAAACAATGGAACCAAAAGATTAGGTACAAAAGCTAAGGATGCATACAAACAGAAGAAAGCAAGAACAGGACAGAAAAAGGGAAAACTAAACATTCTAGAAAAATAACAAAACTCATCCCACAAACACTAAAAACCATAAATCCTAACAGCAGTGAATTGGAAGCTAGTCAAAGGACTAGAGTGTTCCCACCATTGAGTGTTTGTGCAGTTTGTGCTGCTGTGTTTTGTACTAACTATAGACGGGAATCTGCTGTGTCATTTACACATGTTTAGAATGAGTTTCAATCAAATGATTTGTAGGAAATGAGCTGTGGAAAAGGTGTTTAGTTATGTTATTCAGAAGTATTGTTCTGATAATGGCAATTTTTCTAATCTGTACATTGAAATTTGATATGCTGGTTGAAATTAAGGTATGTTGCTTTGTCTTAATTTGTTATTAATTATCAAAGTTTAAAATATGTTAAAAATATGACTGAAACAAATACAAAGCACTTCAGTTTCTTCTGAGTTCAGTTGCAAGATATTAGAATTTATCTGGTCCTTAATGGCATTGGGGCAGGACAGCGGGAAATCTACATTTCTTTGTGTTTTTCCTGACTGAAGGAGGCATATGACTGGCAATTATCAGGATAACAATGGTGGGACAAGTATGTATAATTGTGGATGACATAACCACAGGGCAACAGATATAAACTAAACAAAAACAGGTCCACGGACGAGAGGAGAGTCAGTCTGTTTGAGATGCAAAAATACTGTTTTTGTCCTAGTCGTAGAACATTGAACTCTCAAGGATATTTGAGAGTGCATGAGAGCTTGCCCAACAAGTCAGTATTTTGTGGACTTGGGGAAGAAATTTAAATGCATCCCTTGTGGCATCCTGTGGGGTGGGTGAGGGGATGAGGGTGTGCTTTGACAGTATGGGGTATCTGGCCCATTGATGAAGGCTATTCGGTCTCTGTATAACTGTAGTGACTAGTTGGTTCGCTTTGCTGGTAGTACATCAAATTCGTTCCTTGTGGGCATTACACTCCATCAGGGCTGCTCTTTTTTACCGATTCTGTCCATGAAAGTTAAGGACAGTGTTTCTAGTCACAGGGTTTCCTCTTTCATGGGCTAGGATTATTGCTCTCCTTTTTGCAGATGATGTGGTTCTTTTGGTTTCATCAGGTGAGGAGGAGGCCCCAGGGCCGACCCAGGACATGCTGGAGAGATTTATCTCCCCGATGGCATGGGAATGCCTCAGTGTCTCCCTGGAAGAGCTGGAGGAGGTGGCTGGGGAGAGAGAGGTCTTGGGGTTTCTGCTTAGGCTGCTACCTCTGCTGTCCGGACCTGGATAAGCGGCAGAAGATGAATGGATGGATGGGTGAATGAATGGATGGATAGTTCAAGAAGCATTCAAGATTTCATGCCTCTGCCAAGGCTGAACAGTCTTTGAATTTCTGTGTTTTCCTAACTGGATTGACTCCAAAAGTTGATCCCTTGTAAGGCGGTGCCAGTCCATGCCAGTCCATGAAACTTTTTAATCTCACTAGCAAACAAACAAACCAAACCAAAAACATAATCTCTTTGGCAGATGTATCTTCATCGTGAAATGGAGCAGACACTAATTTCTGTTCTCTGAAGTCACATAATCTATACGAGTAATAATTAATGCTCACCTTCTATATACAATGCAGTTCATTTTAATGGGGTTAGTCTCAACCCTAAGCCCACCATTGCAGATTGCTCCTGCAAAGCAACCCAGGGTCATCCAGAAAAAATGAACTGAGGTTGCCATACCATCTAGAAAGGTTCTTTGCAACCTCAGTTAAATACATACAAGTGCATATTATGGTGGATGACTTTAGCTGTTTTCTGAACAGGAGATAAAACAGATACAGATGTAAAAATTGTAAAATTTGTAAAGGCCTGTCAGTTGGCGTTACCAACTGCTGTGTAGTTTTTGGCATCTGACAAGCCTTTTAGCACCTCTGAGGCTGTTACCACGTCTGGACTTTCTGGATCATATTTCGTTGCCTCACCGGTACCTTAAACCACACCACCACTAACCCAGCACCCTGTAGTGTTTTAATGCAAAGCTGTTTAATCAGTATATTTTTAATAAGAACAACTCATGCTAGGAAACCTTAGGTCTTAAAAGATTTTGAAATCCAGTCAGGAACGCTATCCAGCTGTCAACGACCCTGAATAAACTGACACTTACAGAGCTTCCAAATTTAGATTTATGATGTTTTCTTGTCTTTCCCCCTTTTAACTGGCACACCAACCCATATACTTTACAAAAGTAATTTCAATATTGTTGAATAAATGCTCTTAGGCAGATTTTTTTTTTAAAAAAAAGCCAGATAATGACTGCTCACCTCCCCCCTCATGTCTTTTCTATGAATTCCACAGACCACCTGCAAGACCACAGTCCAAAAACAAGATGCTTGAAGCACATGGGCAGAATACTATGAGAGTAATGTCCAGTCATTAGCCGCTAATAACCATCATTTAATAGTGAAATTCTTGTTATCCCGTCCTAAATGAGGCTTGATAAGAAATTTGCTAATTGACGGGAAACTCAAACTCGCAGTGGTCCATATGTTTTACTGAAGTCTTATTCACTCTCCGTGACTGTGTGTGTTGCTTTAGCTACTGGATGGGGTAACCCCAGTCACTTGCCTCCTCAACACCTGTGTTTACTTTGGGGCCTCAGTCCCCATGACCCAGCAGCAATCCTTCACTCACTCAGAAGATGAAGTGAGCTTCTAGCCTCCAAATATGTGCTGTCCATGCACTTTTACCACTGTGTGATTCCTCTAAGACTTTCATTATGGGGCACGGGCCAAATGACTAGTATAAATTACAATCCTGGTCCAAATTCTAGTAAATTTAAACATTCAGATCCTGTTCTCTTTCGCTGTAATGTCAAGCAAATCTCAGAGCAGAAATTGCCTGTTTGTCTGTTCTTGTTGTGGCTCTTGAGGCTGTCTAAAGTGCTTTGAGAATGGAAAGTGAATTTGAGGAGCCATTAATGCAGACAGTAACTGAATTTGTCTGCTATTTGGACAGTGAAGCAGACAGAACTGGATTCAAGATGAAAGAAACAGATTTATGACCAACTCACAGGTGTTAGCAGGAGAGTTCAGGGTCATTACTTCCTCTCGCATTGCCTGCAAGCTCCAAGTACTGAACCACAGTAAACTGTTTGGGACTGCTATGTGTCCATGGCAATAAGTTTTGAAAACTGTCAAGAAGCCCTGCCAAAAGAATCTGACCAGATACTGACTATCTGGTCAGATTCATAATCTTGTTTATCTTAACTGTGATAAGATATTTCCTAATGCAGTGCATAATTTGGCAAATTGTACACGGTTTTTTGGATTAGTTTCTTGGTTTCTGCAATATTGGGTCTTTTTCTTAAAAATATGAGATATATAAACAAATATGCTTATGAGGTATAAATCAAGAAGTTGTGTTCTATAAAAACAAAGATCACACATGATTTCAATTTCTTCTGTCTCTCCTTCAAGATCATCTCTTTGTCCATCTCTGCACCCAGTCCTGTGCTCCTGATATTTTTAGATTTCTCCTTGAATTTCTTATTCTGACCATTTGCACTAGTGAATTTCTCCACTGTGAGATCAATAAAGTTCTATTCTATTCTTCTGTTCTATTCTATTCTATGTGCTCAACTGAGCAAACACCAACTTTTGCATCAAGCTGGCTTTCATGATGACTGTAATCACTGTTAGTCCCCACACACAAGCTCAGTTAAATATCCCACAGTGTCCAAGCCACAAAGCAGTGCTTCAGGGCAGAAGTGGGGCCAGGATATTGTTTTTTTTATATATATATATAGTATGTATTCCTTGGGCTTGTGATGTTCTAATGTAATATTGTGAAACATCTGAAAGATAACATTAATCACAAAGTACCCTAACTGATTTTGAGGTGATTGTGTAATTCTCTCCTCGCTCACAGCACATAAATAAACAGGAGTTTTTGGCCACACCAACTCAGATAACCACTAGAATTGGCCTACTCATGAGATGTGACTCTCAGTGACTTTGTGTGCTTTGCCAGAATGTAATTCAAGTTAGAGGGTTGCAGCTTTGGCAAAACAGAGAAGATCTAGCTCACATCATGGGTGCATAAATGTAAGTGCCCTCAAACATTTTGATGTTGATTAAAGGTCAGCTGGCAATTTTTCTCAATGTCTAGTCACAGAGGAAAAATAGTTCTAAAAAGGAAATTTAGCTGATGCTGAGACGTGACTTCGACATCAGCTCGAGGTGCCTGGAAATCCTCATTAGACTTTTCAGCAAGAAAGAAAAGAGAATACTGCAAGGGTGACATAAACTCACAACCTCTTGTTTTGGGCTCACTTGTCATCCTGTCAAGTTAAGCAATGTCAGTCTCTGTGGACGCCCATTTAAAAATGCTAAACAACTAATCATCTTTAAATAATGTGTTTACAGCTGGCTACAAAAGACCGTTTCAGCTTCAGTGACTAGTTTCCCCTTTCATAACAACTGTGCGAGGGTGGGGTGGTGCTGGTGGTTTATAGCTCATCCATTTGGACACTGGTAAGGCTTAAAGCGCTTGTGGCTTGGCGCTGTGTCTGCTGACACTAGAACGTGCTATATTACGGATCGTCTCTGAGTAAATGGGCTGGACCACTCTACTGGGTTTGCACTGTAGGTGCCTTGGAGTATTTTAATAGAATTAATTATCTGACATATAATAACAAATTGCTATGTCGTGCAGACCATCCAAGAACTTTTTGCTTCAACTTTAGTTAGCGAAATTCCAGCATTTTATTAGTCTGTCACTTAATAATATTTAGCGGTCATTTGCAACCATACAAATTATAAATGTTAGCTGATTATATAGCACTAAAACATCTCATCCAAATAATGTCACCTCTGGCTTGATAGATGACCATAATGCCAGCTTTAAGTCCAAAACCAGTGGGTGGCATTACAGTGGTGATATACATTTTTTTATGTACAGTCTGTTGGCTACTCTTTTGTATTGGTTGGTCTGTTAGCTGATCAGTATCTGTCTGATGTACAGTTAGGTCCATAAGCATTGGTACAGTAACAAATTTGTTTGTTACTTTGCTTCTGTACACCACCACAGCAGATTTGAACTCAACCAGTCAAAATGTGGCATAAGTGCAGACTTTCAGCTTGAATTCAAGGGGTTTGACAGAAGAATTGCATTAACAGTTTAGGAATTATAGCCGTTTTTGTACATAGTGCCCCATTTTCAGAGACTAAAAAGTAATTGTACAATTGACTGACAAACATTTTCTTGGTTAGATGAGGCTTGTTCCCTCATTATTCTATACCAAAGAAAGTAAATAAAAGGATCTGGAGTTGAAGTGCTGAACTTGCATTTGGTTCTTGATCACTAAAACTCTTAATGTAAGACCCACATAGATGTTGATGCTTGTAAAGGAGGCCATGACTAGGCTGAAAAACCAAAATAAACCTGAGAGCTAGCAAAAACTTTAGGCATCGCCAAAGCAACAATATGGTACATTCTCAAACAAAAGGAACACACTGGCCAGCGCAGTGACATCAAAAGGCCTAGAAGACCACAGAAGACAACTAAAGCGAATGAACACGGAACTCTTTCCATGGTTAAGAAAAACGCCTTTACAAAATCCAAGTTATGACCACTCTGGAGGAGGTAGGTATATCATTGTAAAAACCTACAGTAAGAAACACCTTCATGAATGTAAATGCAGAGGGTTTACAACAAAGTGCAAGCCACTGATTACACTCAAAAACAGGAAGACTAGATTAGATTTTGCCAGAAAAAAAATAAAAGAGAGAAAAAAAATCTTTGAACAGATGAAACCAAGATGAATTTGTACCAGATTGTTGGCAAGAAAAAAATATGGAGAGAGAAAGGAGCCAATCATGATCTGAAGCATAACACATCATCTGTCAAATACAGTGGAGGCAATGTTATGGCATGGACATGAATGGCTGCCATTGGACCAGGGATTATTGATGATGTGACTACTAATAGAAGTAGCAGGATGAATTCTAAAATGTACAGGGCTATACTGTTTGGTCATATTCAGCCAAATGCTACATTACTGATTGGACAGCACTTCACTGTGCAAATGGAGAATGACTGAAAGCAAAATGCAAGCGTTTCTCAAGGCAAAGAAATGGGATATTCTTTGATGGCCAAGTCAGTTACCTGATCTCAACCCAGCAGAGCAGCTTTTCAGGTAATGGAGACAAACCTGAAGGCAAACAGACCAACAAACAAGCACCAACTGCAGGGGGCTGCAATAAAGGCCTGACAGAGCATCTCAAGGGAGGAAACACAGCTTTTGGTGATGTCCATGGGTTCTAGATTTGAGCCAGTCACTGACTGCGAAGGCTTTTCGACCAAGCAATAAAAACAATGCTTATATTTAAAATTGTGTAAGTTTATCCAATTACTTTTGAACCTCTGAAAATGGGGTTTATGTATAAACATGACTGTAATCCCTAAACAGTTTATGGAATGTTTTTGTCAATTTACTTGAGCTAAATCTGAAAGTCTGTACTTCAGTCACATTTTGATTATTTGGTTTAAAGCCGTGGTGAAAGGCAAAATTACAAAAACTGTATTGTTGTACAAATACTTATTGACCTAACTGTAAATGGATCAGTTGATACCACAAAAAAATGAAAATGAAGCTGAGTGAATATAAAGTTGAATTTTGGCGGTTAAGTGGAATTGTTTATATTTCAGTCCCATGTTATCATTAAAATACTAAAATGAAGAAAGATCTTCTTGTGAAAATTCAGAGATATGGTGCCATCATGGAAATATGTAAAATCAAAATTTTTTTTAGTGCTGATAATTATGTCAGGGTTCTGAAGTCATTGGCAACACTGGTGTTATACGTCCCACCATACTGTGGCTTATTTAAACATCGGTCCTACTTTTTCTTGTTGGATTCTTTCATCTTCTGTATTTTTTAATCACAGCTGAGAAGTCACCAATGACCTGTTTACTGCCTTTAAGATGTTAACTTGGTGTGGAGCTGATGAATGTTTTGCACAGTCGATTCTGGACACGCGCCAAAGTTCTGTTTCTCAAACTGCAGTGTTAACTGTTCAAATATTAGTGCCAGTGTTTTTTCAGGTGTGGACACATTCGTGTGCACCAAAGCCGTGTCTCCATGGGAACAGGCTGGCCTTAGTGTAAAAAGCTGCCAGTATCATATAAAGTCACTGAATTCAGATATGATGAATATCACCTTTACTGAAACCTTTTAATACTGATTTTTATATGTTTTAGACTGATTTCAGAGCAACAACTCTCACTTAGTAACAACTTATGTGACGAATTAGTACATGAGGGTTCTGTGAGAGCTTGATCAGCTTTAGTGAAGTACTGTGGTGTGGACTGTCATAGCAGATGCTGGTTTGAGTCTGCCTTTAAAATGCATTAGCGTGCTTACAAATCGACAGGAAAGTCACAGAGTCAGAGTCAGGAAATATCTCTCTTCTGCGATGTAAAAGGAGATAAAAAACAAAATAACAGCCAATTTTTAATTCAGCCTCTCTTCATGATGTCTGGTTATTTGCTCGTGTTTGAGCAGAAATGGGTCAGCATACTCTGTAGCTATGTGAAGGTGAAGGTGAAAAGCTTCCATAAAGAACCTTTAAGGCTCCGTGTGACTTTTTTTCAGGTTAAGAGAAACATTTCAAACCTTTTGAGTGTTGTCTTTTCCAGGACACTGGCAAGTACAGGAAAAGAACTCAAAGATAACTTCCTGAAAGCACTGGCAGAGCGAGAGGAGGCCAACCGCAGTGGGAAAATGACTGTGAGTACATTATTACAGCACTCCAATTGCTACGTAATGGGATTCCCCTCAAATATTTCTGCAATTCCATTAGGATGGGAACAAAATCCATACTGTGTCAAGTTGAGTGGAAATGCCCTCCCCACTCCCTCCCCAAATACCATGAGACCCAGCTGCCTGCCTGTCTCTGATCCATAAAACTTTGTTTACAAAAACTCAAACTACCAAGTCCTAAGTTTGCATTTGGGATTCAACCACTAAAATAGTTTCTAAAGGGGCCCTCACCTCAGGAGCTGGGGTGCAGGATTAAAGTTGTATCAGCCATTGGAGGAACAGGTTTAGCTCAGTATTTCCTCCAACATTGCGCAGTAACACTTCAGACAACATAAAGTGAATGGTCACTTGCTGTTGAAGTTAGCAAAGCTCTACCCAGACATGCTGTTTTACCTCCCTTTACAGGTAAGCTTAGAAAATCAGTCGCTCTCAAAGTATCCTAAACCTCTGTACCTTTGAAGTTCTGAGATTGGTACTTGTAAGTGGGCTACTCACATACAAAAAGAATAAGGGCCAGGTACAAGTGGTAAAGAAAGTTTTTACAGGACTGACAAATCAAGTACATTACAGGTTATGCTTTAGTAACTTGCACAACCATCTTTCATAGCAAATACTTGTAGAAATTGTTTTCTATATGACCTTATCAGTCTCACACATTGCTGTGGAGGAATTTTGGCCCACTCTTGGCCCCAACATTGTTTCATTTCATTCAGGTTTTTGCATATTTGTTTATGCACAGCTCTCTTAAGGTGGAACCACAGCATTTCAGTGGAATTGAGGTCTGGACTTTGGCTGACCATTACGACACCTTGATTCTTTTCTTTTTCAGCCGTTCTGCTTGCCCCCACATTCGACTCTAGAATACTTTGACACGCAGAGGGTTCATGGTTGACGCAATGACTGCAAAGTGCCCAGGTCTTGTGGCTGCAAAACAAGCCCAAATCATCATCTCTCCACCGCTGTGCTTAGCAGTTGGTATGAGGTGTTTTTCTGATATGCTTCGTTTGGTTTTTGCCAAACGTGGTGGTGTGCAGTATGGCCACTCATCTCCACTTTGGTCTGGTTTTTCCAAAGGACATTGTTCCAGAAGTCTTACAGTTTATTCAGATGCAACTTTGCAAACCTAAGCAGTGCTGCAGTATCCTTATTAGAAAAGAGGCTTTCTCCTGGCAACCCTTACCAACAAGCCATATATATTCAGTCTTTTTCTAATTGCAAAGTCAGGAACTCTAACATTTAACATGCTAACTGAGGCCTGTAGAGCCTGAGATGTAGGTCTCTGGTTTTCTTGCAATCTCTCTGAGCATTGCATGGTCAGACTTTGAGGTGAATTTGCTAGGATGTCCACTCCTGGAACAACTTTAGCATTGTATTGATACATGCCTGGATGCTTCAGACAGCAAACTGCCAAAACTTCTGCCAAAACACCCCTGAGCCATTACATAACATATTGAAACATCTATCAAAATGCAGACATGAATCTTACAGTATAAAACACTGACTTTAAAAAATACCTTTGGCCTCCCATGGCATACAGTAGTGTGCAAAAGTCTTGAGTCACCCCTCATTGCATTATATTTTGTTCGGAATTGGGAAATAGGTTTAACAATTTTTTGAAAGGTGCAAACATTAATGGAAATACAGTACATACAGCAAAAACAGAGTTTGTACATTTCTCACAAGCTTGAAAGGCAATATTTGGTATGACCACCTTCATACTTCAGCACAACCTGAACTCTCCTCAGCAAGCTTTCTTGTCATTGCTTGAAGCAGTCTTCAGGAATAGTTCTTCAGGTTTCTTGAAGGTATCGCATGGTGGATCAAATTCTAATGCAGCCTCCACCATGTTTTACAGATGGCGTTTTACACTTGTGTTGTATCACTCTCCTGACCTCCTCCGTACATATTGAAAACAATTTGAACCAAAAAAACTTCAAACTTGGATGAATGACTCCATAAGACCAGTTGCTACTGATTTTCAGTAAAGTTCTTGTGTAATTTGGCATACCTCAGCTTTTTCCCCTGTTTCCCTGTCTTAAAACGGCTTCTTGACAGTCACACTTCCACTGAGGCCATTTTTGATGAGGCTGTGGCAAACAGTGTGTTCTTCTTCCAGCCATCATGCAGGTCAAGTGTTGCGGCAAATTTCAGTTTTTACATTGGCATAGTTTGCAGTAATGCAGTATTTTTCAGCTTCCTCTAATCGATCTGAATTACAGTGCTGTTTCTGGAGAGAAACACACGCGTGAAACTTGTGCCTACACTATTATTTTGGCGTGTACATTCTGGAGACTCGATGCCTCCTCATCAGGTCTCCTCGTTTTATACCCGCTAATTTAGGTCGCTTATGGTAGACTGAGTTCATCTTTACCGAAATGAAATGTTTACATCTTTGTTTATAAATTAGCACACTGTTAGATAATACCCAACTTTTTTCTGACTTAGCTGGTCCCAGTTACATGATATCACTGTCATGTCTCACCCTGTTCATTTAGATAGGACCTTCAAAATAACTGCCCAAATAACTACCTGGAGGTGTTACCAAGATGGCTTCCAAGTGACTGTACTTGCTTCTTATCAAGTCTGATGCTCCATGTTAGTTTGAGAATCTAATTGGGATTTCCTGGACTTTATCATGTGTCCAGGCTCAAGCTTACCTGCTGAGTGACATGTTTTTGGATCACAGGCAAAAGCTGCATGCTTAATTAAACCTAGATTCACCAGGGAAAGATTTCAGCCCGTGACCATGAAGCTGATTGTTTTTAGTACAAACATTACTTTTTACACGATTCTCAGGCTGTACTTATATGACGAAAGGAATGTGGTCCATCTGAGGGCACGTACTCTACATTGTTCAGTGGGGAGTGTTAGTGTTGATAGACTTCAAATGATTCACTTCCAAGATGCTGGAGTAACAAAAAGGAGTTTTGTTTGACCTCCATTTACCTGCCCCTGTGGGCTTTGCAATTATGAGATCACATGAAGTGCACGGAGGGGAGTAGAAGCAGTAACACCAAAAGCTTTCCCGCTGGATGTTCACTGAGTAAACCCTAACATGCGACTCGCCCCGCCCCTCTTTCTTTCATCCCTTAATAACTTAAGCCGACTTGCAGAGAAAGATCCAGTGAAGAACGAATATTTCTTCCTGCATGCAGTAAAAATAACCATAATAAAAACAATCAAAATGTTATGTTTTACATCCCTACCTTAGTTTTGCTGACATGATATTTTCCCACCTCTTCTTCTTTCTCATCTCTTAAGAGCTTCCTTTGCTGAAAAATTGGATTGGGGGGATGTTTATTTTCCTTTGAGCTCCATTCTGCTTAAAAATTGAACCCACATTGGCGTGCTTAATACTTCTTCTCTTTGAAACTGTTTATGTAACAGGTAATCTTAATGCAGTTTGACGAGGCTTGACCTCATTGGTATATTTACATTACACAGATGTATTCCAGAGACAACATTTGCACATGTGTCGACACAAAGTTAAACATATGGTAAAGCTTGTTTCGTGCTGTACTGTATGTAGAGTGCATAATATTTTAATTGTAATCTGCTTGTATGCATTGATCCAAGTGATATTTATAAATATAAATTACACGCAGTATATAGATGCTAACATACAAAATATTGCAGTCGTGCAGTATGAAGACGTTCCACTCAGTTTGGATTTCTTTCTCCTTCTCTCTGTTGCACCTAAAACCCTTTTATTGAAAGTGTAAAACTACACCTGTTTGTCTTCAATAAGGTCCAATACTAAGACCACCCAGCATCATAAAGTGTCTCTCACACTGTTTAAAGTTAGCTTTTGGAAGGCCTGCTGAACACATGACTTGAGCTTCCTATCTGCCACACTCCTCAGACCTTAGGATCAATCCCACTAACGCATTCCAGGCCCTCTTCTCTTTGCTTTCTTGCTGTGGTCTAATGGAAAGCAGCAGTACTTGATACACATGGTTTCACTTTTTCCATTATTTTTTATGTTTGCACATTATTGTTATTTGAAGCATTTAATTCTTACTGTGGAGCATGCTTTAAAAGACCCACTAATTATGCACAAAATAAGAGAATAAAGAACTCACAATCATGTGAAAAAGAAAGTTTTCACAGGTCTCTGCACTTACTGCTTTGGTAGGAACTGAATGGGTAAGTAGTAGCTGGATGCTGCAAATAATATGCACTTGATTAAGTGATCACCAGCAAGTTTGACCAGCTATGTAAAAACATTTGGACAGTTTGCTGATCTGAAGCATTCAAAACATTGCTACGATTGTCCCAGGAGTGGACATCCCAGCAAATGCACTCCAAGGGCAGACCATGCAATGCTCCAAAATATTAATAAAACATACACACAAGCGCTGCATCTCAGACTGCACAGGCCTCAGTTAGCATGTTCAATGTTAGAGTTCATGACTTTACAATTAGATTCTTAGATTCTTCTCTCTAAAAAGAACATGGCAGCATGCAAAGTTGCATTTGAACAAATCACAAGACTTTTTATTTTTGGATAGATGAGACCATAGTGGACATGTTCTGCCATAATGCACAAAAAAACAAACACAGCATATCAGCACAAACACCTGAAACCAACTGTCAAACACAGTGGTGGAGAGGTGGTGATTTGGGCTTGTTTTGCAGCCACAGCACCTGAGCACCTTGTAGTCATTCAGTTACCCAGGAAACCTGGGATTAATAAAGGATTCTGGTTCTGATTCTGACTGACCAAAATATTCAAGAGTCAAATGTGAGGCTATCTATCCGACAACTAAAGCTTGGCTAAAATTGAGTCATGCAACAGGCCAATAATCGCAAGCACAGCAGCAAATCTACAACAGAATGGCTGAAAAAGGAAAGACCTGAGGTTTTCCAATGGCTCAGTCAAAGTCCAGACCTCAACCCCATTGAAATGCTGTAGTGGTACCTTAAGAGAGCTGTTGGTAAATGAATGCCTGCAAACCTCAAAGAAATGAAGCAGCATTGTGAAGAAGGGTGGGCCAAAATTCCTCCAGACTGATAAAATCATAGAGAAAATGATTACTCTTCAAGTTATTGTTGCAAACTGGGTTCTACAAGCTACTGAAGCACAGGGTGTGCTTAGTTTTACGTGACTGCACCGAGTCCTGTGAAAGCTTTTTTTTTCACATGACTGTAATAAGTGTGTAACTCAAAAACATGTGCACAAGGAGCATAAATTAATTCAGTTGTTGCGTGTGATGTGAAAGTTTTACTTTCTTCCTGGTAAATCCAACCCCTGTCTCATGTATCACCTGCTTCATTTATTATAAAAAGTTTCATCATTGTTGTGAAGGGCCACAAAGTCCCAGAAAATCATCCATTTTGGACGCACAATGGACAAGAAAGCTGAGTTATGGCTTTTCCTTTAAATGCTTGACACGTTCATTGTCATCTCCTGTCTGATTTGTCAGAGCGGTCACTCCTTTGTCATCCTTTAACGTCACACCCAGCCTTTCAAGTCAGATTGAAATTACACCTGTCAATTAATGCACTTGTCTGGTTATTTTGTCTCCTCTGTCCTACCCCTAACAATGGTGTTAAAAAGATTTATAGCAGACATGACTCTTGATGAATAGAACTCATCTTTCCTTTGTGTGCTGTCACTGCACCCCTCTGGTGTCCCTCTCAAATGAATACTAAAGAGGTGAGGCCTGTTTAGCATTCAAAATGTAGACTTTCATGCTTTTTTTTTTAACCTAATTGTCTCATTCAGGTTTTAGACAGCAGACAGAGTCCTCCACTACCCATCTGATCAGATGAACTTTTAAGGCTTTCAGTGCCTTGCCTTTATTGTGCTATTACGTCCCAGAGTCTGTTGCGAAAGCTGCTCCATTGCCAAAAGTTACACACAAACAAAAGCTGCACCTGGGCAGCTCTGACTTTATTTGCACTGGGTAAGAACTTAAGGGTTTTATCAAATCCAGGTCACACCTGCACAGGATGCCTGAGGGTGTCCATTGTTGGGTGGTTCACGTCTGAAACTTAAGGTGTGCTGCCACCACCCACCCTGCTCCCTGTTTGTCTTCAGCTGTTTGTGGAAAGGCTCTGATGTTGCAATTCCACAGCCAGTGTAATGTTAACTAAAATATGCTGTGCATGAGTTTATTGACTCTTGCAAGGGTTCTTTAGCCAAGATTGTAACATAGATTGTGCTATAGGTGAATGGAGAATAAATAACAATCACAAAGAAAACTGGAAAGCTGTCATAGTGTACAGATTTCTTAAATCAAAAATGCAAAACAGCAAAATATTTAATACTTTTATTTTAAAACATATCTGTAAACACCATGATTGGTAACATTATTAATTGTGGGAAATAAAGCGCAATTTAAAGCATTTTCTTGGTTATGTTCGGTGTCAAAGCTCCATTAAATTGTCCTCTAATTGTAAATGTGACTATCAAAAAAGCCTATGGTAGTGTTTCCCCTAGGTTGAATCCTTCGGTGGGCTGGTATACCAGATTCTCCCACCTCCCCACCACCTGTTGAAGGCAACCCTGCCAACCCACCCTCCCAACCCTACTACCCCCACCATCCGACCTCCTGCCATGTCACAAATTTTCCCTGTCGTTGTATTTTTTATTTATTTCTTAATTTTATTTATTTATCAATTTTTGAATTTTTGAACCAAAGCAAAGAAAAGACAAGTTGACTCTACATTAAGTGTTACTCCACCTCTGCATTCAAAATGAAGTGGGAGTTATAGCTTCCTCCTATGTTTGCAGTGGTTCAGGTGTAAATTTAGTGAGGACATCAGACTAAAGCTTCATACCTTTGCGTTGAATCTATATAGAGCCCGAGATGTCTCCACAAATGGCCAACACCACTGTCAGCATTTACACTTGTGCGTGGTGTGTCTGCGTTGCTCTGCAGTTTTGCCACCAAAACACCAGTTGGCTGTGGAGTTTCTGTTTGATTTGGTCCATCTGTTGTTTTAGATGCTGATGTGGTAGTGCCACGATGAAGCATCCGTCATCCCTCTGTCCAAAAGTCACAAGAATTGCTACTCCTCCCTCAATATTGATCAGGTTTTAGGAAACTTACACACAATGATCAACTAATGGGTCCTCACCCAAACTGTGCTCAAGGTCATATTTGTTGTTTTATGGGCACTTTTCCATTTTCCCAAGAATTCCAACTCCTGAGTATTAATCTGGATTGTAATGTGAAGCGTGTGTGCACGTACCCCTCTGCCATCTATACATAAATGCTATCTTGAGGTTTATTTTTTAATTTAATAATGTCTGAAGCAGTGGTAGTTCTCATTTCTGCTGGGGTCCGAAACAGAAATTCACACGGGGCCTCTCCAACCAGCATTCATCATCATTATGTTATAAATAATCAACCAAAATATACCACTGCAAAATATAAATGTCTTTTTTATTTGAAAAGTTCATATGTAAATAAAAATAAGATGTCCCCATAGTGCAGAGATGTACACATTTGCCTTACAAGTGAAAGGACCCTAGTTCGATTCCAGCCCTGCTCACCACAGAGGACTGCTTCAGGAAGGGCATTACCAATGCAGATTAACCTGCTGTGGTGACCCCTTGGGGAAAATACAAGGGAGCAACCAAAGGTACATGTAAATACAAATAACATAAAAAACTGTTATTCAAAAATACAAATATGAGCAGCATCCGCAGTGATGCGGACGTTGTACCGATCTGTTGTGATGAAGAGGGAGCTGAGCTGTAAGACAAAGCTTTCGATTTACCAGTCAAGCTACATTCCTACCCTCATCTATGGTCATGAACTTTGGGCAATCACCGAAAGAATGAGATCGCGAATACAAGCAGATGAAATTATCTTTCTCCATAGGGTTGCTGGACTCACCCTTAGAGATGGGGTGAGGACCTTACTTATCTGGGAGGGGCTCAGAGTAGAGCTGCTGCTCCTCCACCTCGAAAGGAGCCAGCTGAAGTGGTTTGAGCATCTGATCAGGATGCCTCTGGACACCTCCCACTTGAGGTGTTTCTGACACGTCCTTCTGGGAGGAGACCCCGAGGCAGACCCAGGATGCGCTGGAGAGCTTATGTCTCCCAGCTGGCCTGGGAAGGCATTGGTGTCCTCTCTGAAGAGCTGGAGGAGGTGGCTGGGGAGAGGAAGGCTTGGGCTTCCCCCACGACCCAGACCCCTGGGCAAGCAGTGGATGGATGGATGGATATGAAGAACAATAAAAACCAAAATAATGAGTGACTTTAGTTAGGTGGGGGCCCCTTTTTTGTACCTTTTTTTTGGATGGTAGAGCTTGAATCTTGGTACTTGAATCTTGTTAGTAACACAAGGTGATGATCATGATCATGGAGGTAGTGGTCCTATTGGTTGACTTCCACATTAGGAAAGTATTGTTGAGGACTTCCTATCAACATTATGCTAACATCAGTATTATGATCAGTGCTATGGCATGCCAATGCGGTCACATATTTTCATGCTTTTCACGGCCATGATTACCTAATTTGGGATTTATGGTACCACGTGTCTGTCTGCACTGGTATTTGCCTAACATAGAACCAACGGAGGAGAATGAAACCGACGCTTATATGCGGATGTGCAATCCTCCAAAAAGCGCGCTATGCCTAGCTTGGTGCAGATGACTCTGCGTCTATATCAAATGCTGATTGGTGAAAAGTAGTTTCAGGGAGGGAGCAATGGTGGAGTTCCAAATGTAGAGGTAGAAGCCTGAAAAAACATCAGATAAGAAATAAATAAAGAAAGAAAGAAACAAAGAAAGAAAGAATAAAGAAAGAAAGAAAAACACACAGTGGATACTTTGCATTGTTTAAAACATTCAATTTCACTTTAGCTCTTTGTTTGTTAGAGCACTGATCTTTGCCACAGCTGGCTGAAGGACCAACAACAGCAAGCAAGTAGCTTAAAGACTGGTTATTTGTGACACTGCCCCCTGGTGACAGTAAGCAACTACAACATGTAGATGATGGTCTGTGTAACTCTCCCAAGGACCTACGCAGTACCGTAAATGAGCCCTTCTTTTGGTGAACTAGATGAATTTGTCCCAGATGTGACTGTTTGTGAGCTTCCTTTGATTCTCAGTGGCTTTTAATTCTCATTAGTTTGTGCAATACAGCCAACCAATGACAAGAAAACATGTCACTTTTTTCTTCATTTGTGAACTGTGATGGATCTTGAGCTGGATGGGCTATAGCAAATCATTGACATTTTGGTTAACATTTTCATCGTAACTCGTCTTATTTTTAAATCTTTCGAATGTTGGACTTAGGTTTGCAGATGTTTTATTGGGTTGAAAACATGATCTACCAATGCAAATGTGTGCTTAGTAGCAGTACCAGTAACTCCACTGTCCAATGAAGAGTCATTGATTGAATAAAGAACTTAAGTTCTTTATGACTTGTAAAAAAGTTTTTTCAGATGTAATATTTACTCATCTCTGTGTACTGTCTCATTTTGCTCAACACTGAGGTTGGCTCTCTAGAAGGAGTAACAAATTCCTCCCACTTATTCAGTGTTTTTTTTTATGTTATCAGTGTTGATGTACTTTTGGGTTAGACTAATTTGACTACTTAGAAATTATTTTCAGTCTCCCACCCTTTCAGTTGTGGAATTCAGCTGGTTGGCCTGTGCAGCATGTCTCATGCCCTGAGGGGACATCCTGCATAAAGGAAGTGTTTGTCTTTGGTCTGTGGGCCCAGCGAGTTCTGTATTGATAAGCTCCTGTCGCTATAGATAATAAGGTGGTCAGTCATGCAGCCCAGAGATCAAGTATAGCATTGAAATTAAAGAGGAATTCCCAGCGCTATTGCATTTCAAGCAGTGTGTGTGTCCCTGCTGTCCAGTCCCTTTGTCCTTGTCATGGGCAGTAAAAATAACAATGGCAAGTTTGATTTCAAAGCAGCAGGACCAAGGTGGACGGCCTTTAGAAAGGAAAGAGTCCTGCAGGGCTATCATATGACCTTGACTTGAATGGTGTCACAGAATTGTGGAGAGGTGGGGATAAGGCCTCAGCAGTTTGCAACTATCTATCAAGTGGACAAAGAGGACTTTTTGTCTGGAAAAGCAACCATTGTGATATTTGAGAATCTCCTAATCAGCATCTATTTTCTTTTTAGTTCCACGACCTGATTTCATCTGATGCACACACAAAAATCCCTACATGATATATCATGAATTTCAAAAGAAAAGCCAAAAAAAGTTATTTATCGGTTTATTTATTGGCTCCTAATTCATGCACCTTCTTTATTCTTTCCCTGCATTTTGAACTGTAATTCTCAGGCTGCACTTTCTCACAGTTGCAGGTCTTGAGGAAAACCATAACGTTTAACTGTGAAATATTACTCTTGGCTGATTACAAGACACGGATCTCATGGATAGTGTCTTAGTCTATAAAAAGAAAATGGATAGCCAAAGCATTATGTGTTATGTTAGTCTGCGCAGCCAACATGGCAGCTGTGCCCTGTCTCTCCATACATCATATCTGCCACTGGGGGATATAGAAAGGAATGGGGAGAAGAAAGATCAAACCGGCCTCATGTTATATGCGATTATCTTTTAGAGCTTTTGAAAAATGGCAATCGAAAGATAATAATAGACTGTGATCTGAATCATACATATTTTAATTATTTAGACAGGTCATCCTCTGAGAGAGGAAAACCTTTGACAGGAAATATTTTCTTGAATGAAAGCATAATTAGTTGGTTGGAATTACAAAAGCCAAATCCAGCGAGAACATGCCGTGGGCCATTTGGAAGCCATTTCAGGGCGGATGAAAGGTTTGTTTACCCATTAAATCAAACATCACATAACATATCAGATCTGTCCAAGAATGCAAGTGGCACTGCTTGCCTCTCTGTTATGCCACCGAAAGCCTGGATGAGCCCCACTGTAATGATTTCTCCTGTTCCCCCTCCCTTCTGTGAACAGCTGCTATTGTCCAGAGACAACATCACCCCAAAAATGGGGCCCCTGGACCAATTTCAGAGCAAATGAAAATGGATACACTTCATCTAATCTCTCTGAATATTTTATTTTTTTTCTCTTCTTTTTTCAAATACTTTGGGATCACATTTGGGCTGTGGACCATTATCATTAAAACAAATTTGCCACTGGGAAGTTGGGGAATCATCTTAAGCTGTCTACTTGGTATCTGAGGAAGTCTTGCATTAAGTAGAGGCCATCTGGAAGCCTAAGGAAAATATGATAGCTCTTTGTCTTTAACAGCTCAAATGTTTGGACACAGTGAAAGATTTATTGGAAGGCTGATAATTGAAAGGATTGCTTTATTTTCTCTTAGTATTAAGTTGTGTGTTTTATCCTATATAAATATCGCTTAAATCAAGGCACTGATTGTAAATACACCTTGATTTCTTTGATTTCGTATATTTGACAAACTCTAAAGTGAAAATTATAAAGTACAACTTTTCATACCAAAACAATCAATCATTACTTATTATCCATCATTTTTACGTGCTGTTATGTGATTGAAGCAAGAAGTTTGGCTCACTTTGTTTTTTGCAGTTTTCTGAGTAAAAATATGGGCTACAAGTTCACATCTGACTAATAATCTGGTCATGATAAATTGCTGCAGTTTTTTAGCCTTTTAATACAAACATGAAAAAGCAGTAAATTCATGCACTGGAAATGAGTTTCCTCCGTAGGGTTTGTGCTCTCCCTTAGTGATAAGGTGAGGAACTCATTAGAGTGGGGCTCAGAGTAGAGCTACTACTTTTCCACATCGAAAATAGTTGAGACGATTATGCATTTGCCCATGTCCTACCAGAAGGAGGTCCCGGGGCAGATCCTGGACCGCTGGAGACATTACATCTCTCAGGTGGTTTGAGAATGCCCTGGTGTCGCTCCCATCAAGGAGAACTGGAAGAGGTGGCTGGGGAGAAGGTGGTCTGGGCATCTCTGCTTAGACTGCTGCCTCCATGGTTGGATGGATGGATAAGCAAAAAAACATTGCTGACCAGTAGTATTTGCAGTAGGCAAAAAGTAATAGCTTCTTCCTCTGGGTCATCTGGGATTTTCACCAACTAATCACTCTTTCTGTTTAGGAGAAAATTGGTCTTTTGCTCTTCCACCCATCCAACCACTTATCCACTTATCTGGGTCCAGGTCGTGAGGGCAGTAGGCAAAGCAGACACCCAGACCTCCCTCTACTTGTCCAACTCCTCCACTTCTTCCGGGGGACGCCAAGGCTTTTCCAAGCCAGTTCAGAATCTGAATACTTTATTAATCCCCAGAGGGAAATTACTTTGAGAAAAGTAATCTTTCCATTGTGTCCTAGGGTGCCTGAAACACCTCACTTAGGAGGCAACCAGGGGGCATCTTGGTCAGACAAATAACCACCACAAATGGCTCCTTTTGATTGCACTTTTATCTGTTACGTTTTTTGTTGGGTTTATTGTGCACAGTAGGATTTTGCAGATGGGTGATGATCTCAAGGATTGACGGTCAAGAGTTCACCGATAGCATACTTCAATGCTCAATGACTTTTTTATGCACCTTTGACTGCTCCTTTGTATTTTCTCAAAGGGGTCACCACAGCGGATTAATCCACATTGGTAATTTGGCAGAGGTTTTTACACCAAATGCCCTTCCTGAAGCAACCCTTCATGGTAGGAGGGGCTTGTACCCCCACCTGGAATCAAACAAGCGACAGGTCCCTGGTTAGGGTTAGGGATATAGCAGGGATAAGTGTCCGCTACACTATGAGGACACTTATCAATGGCTTTTTTATGCATGAACCAAATTATTGTGAGATTTATGTCAAAATTTATCTTTCTCACTGTAGTTTTATGTTGGCATATCTGCATATGACGTACATGTGCAACAAGATCATGTCTGGATGTGTATGTCTGCACTCTTTGAAAGTAAGGTGTGTGCGTGTCTGTATGAGGGGAGTGGCTTCATTGATTCATCACCATCATCTCAAAAATAGAGCAAACCAAAGGAGGGTACTTGTGTCTTGTTTTGATTTTAAATGACTGCTAAGTGTTTGCTGTTGTGTTTTTTGCATGTGTTTAAGCCAAACTGTATTTATTAAGAAGGGTATTTAGGACTTCTATTGGGGCACGTTAACCCAATTCCAACCAATGGTATTAGTGATTGGGATCACAAAGGGACAACAGGAGGATGGGGCGATGGAGAATGTTGCCTAACACTAGTTCACAGAATTAATGTGAGCTGTTTCATGCAAAGCCTTTTCACTTAGTACAACCCGAATTCCAGAAAAGTTGGGACGTTTTTAAAATTTGAACAAAATGAAAACTAAAAGACTTTCAAATCACATGAGCCAATATTTTATTCACAACAGAACATAGATAACATAACAACTGTTTAAACTTAGAAATATTACAATTTTATTGCACAAAATGAGTTCATTTCAAATTTGATGCTTGCTACAGGTCTCAAAATAGTTGGGACAGGGGCATGTTTACCATGGTGTAGCATCTCCTCTTCTTTTCTCTTCTTTTCTTTCTGGAGTTTTGGTGTTGGAATTCGGTCCCATTCTTGCCTGATATAGGTTTCCAGCTGCTGAAGAGTTCATGGTCATCTTTGACGTATTTTTTGTTTAATGAAGCGCCAAATGTTCTCTATAGGTGAAAAATCTGGACTGCAGGCAGGCCAATTCAACACCCGGACTCTTCTCTGGTGAAGCCATGCTGTTGTAATAGCTGCAGTATGTGGTTTTGCATTGTCCTGCTGAAATACACAAGGCCTTCCCTGAAATACATGTCATCTGGAGGGGAGCATATGTTCCTCTTAAACCTTTTATATACTTTTCAGCATTCATAGTTCCTTCCTAAACATGCAAGCTGCCCATACCATAAGCACTTATGCACCCCCATACCATCAGAGATGCTGGCTTTTGAACTGAACGCTGATAACACGTTGAAAGGTCTCCCTCCTCTTTAGTCTGGAGGACGTGGCATCTGTGATTACCAACAAGAATGTCAAATTTGGACTCATCTGACCATAGAACACTTTCACACTTTGAAACAGTCCATTTTAAATGAGTCTCGACCCACAGGACACGATGGCGCTTTTGGACCATGTTCAAATATGGCTTCCTTTTGGCATGATAGAGCTTTAGTTGGCATCTGCAGATGGCACGGCAGATTGTGTTAACAGACAGTGGTTTCTGGAAGTATTCCTGGGCCCATTTAGTAATGTCAGTTTCACAATCAC
>VUQH01078733.1:0-19839 GCA_015106775.1 Etroplus canarensis
AGGAGGGGGAGAAGGGGAAAGTGTGTTAGGAGGCAGAGAGAGAGAAGGAAAGGTAGGAGGGTGGAGGTGAGAGTAGGGACTTTAAATGTAGGGACTATGACTGGTAAAGGGAGAGAGCTGGCTGATATGATGGAGAGAAGGATGGTAGATATATTGTGTGTGCAAGAGACCAGGTGGAGGGGAAGCAAGGCCAGGAACATCGGAGGTGGATTCAAACTTTCTACTATGGTGTAGGTAGGAAGAGAAATGGATTAGGGGTCATCTTGAAGGAAGAGTATGTGAAGAGTGTTCTGGAGGTGAAGAGAGTGTCAGACAGAATTATGACAAAGTATTAAAAGTATTAAAATGGCTGTAATTCCTTAACAGTTCATGCAGTTCTTTTGTCAAACACCTTGAATTAAAGCTGAAAGTCTGCACTTCAATCACGTTTTGAATGTTTCATATAAAATCCACTGTGGTGGTGTACAGAGGCAACATTACGAAGAACGTACCATTGACCAAAAAGTCAAGGATCTAGCTGTATGACACTTTCAAAAACACGCTATAGGTTGAAATTTCTTAGGAAACTTCATCATTTTTAGATCTTCAAATTTCATGACTAGAAGCAATTTTTAGTACTTCGGGAATCTTTGTGAATATAGACCCAGGAAGCTACTACCCCAACCAGCGAGAGAGACTGAGAAGAAAGAAAATATGTGTTTTCCCCAAATGTCAGAATCTCCCTTTAAGCTCCAGATTACTGAAACCCGCACAGAGCAGACAGCCGACACATGACAGCCATCTCCTCCGATGTAACGTGTCAGACTCTGACAGGAAAAAGAATGTGTGGAATAAAACCAGACGATGTCTCGGGTTCTGCTGCATCGATTTTAAAACTGTCCATCATCGGTCTGGCAGTCTCATGGGAGTGCAGCGATAAATCCGCAGCGGACTCCTTAAATCATGATGACTGTGATCCAATCTGGGGTCAGACAGTGGAGGAAACAGAAACTCCTCATGATTAAACTGATCTGTTTTCTAAATCTGTTGTGGGACTCATTCTGCAGAAATCAATGCTCACCCCTGCCAGCACCCTGTAGAACTGGGTCATTACTAAATATATTACTGCTCCCATGCTCCTGCACCAGCTCAGAGCGCCACTTTTAATGCAGAGTATAAACACATCGGCCGTTGCAGCCTCCTGGTTTCCTTCCAGCATCCTCACGTGAACCTTGCAGACCCATCACATGACGGGTCTATTGATAGAACTGCAGACAGCAAAAATAATCTGGCCAGCAAACAATGCAGGCTTCCAAAATCAGGCAGCCAGCTGGAAGGGAGGAGAAGCTTTGCTGCTTCCCCTCACCAAACCAACTGACACACTCAGGCTTCCCCAAGTTTCCTCTATGCTGTGGGATTTCTGCCTCAGGAGACCTGTGACTCCACTCTCAACAGCTACTACTTCAACTGTTTCCTTTGTGATGAACTGCTCTGTCCATTAAATTAGGGACAAAATGGTTTCCCAGGCTCAAACTGACAAGAAGCAAGGACACAAACACGCATACGGCCCTTTTTGTTGGGTTGCCAGGTTGTGGTGACGGATGGGTTCAAATTATATGTAGTGTGTGGATTGTCTGTGCAAGTGTTTGTGTCATGCAGCTTGGGTGACATTACATGGATGCACGAATTATAATTATTCATTAAGTTTACATGCCAGGTAAAGGGAGGTGGTCTTCAAACACGTGAAACCTGTAGAAACAGGAACGTTGGCAGTTATGGCAGCTGTCGCACAACTGAGCTTCATCCCGAAACATTAAACGATCACAGAAGCCGTTTTGTTCATGTTCATGGACACGAGTTCTCAAGAATTTTATGACAGTTCAAGACTAATGTACATTAATGGGAAGTCTGTTTTTATGCCTGGAACACCTGAGTTATTGAGGCTCTTCAGTGGATCGCCCTGACGACCAAGAAACCTTGACACTCCAAACTTAGCTTTCAGTGCCTAAACGCAACCGAGTAGTTTTCATTGCCTAAATATAACCATGTAGTTATTAGCGCCTAAACCTAACCTGAGTAGATTTTACCACCTAAGCCAAACCAAGTAGTTTTTAACACCTAAGCTTAACCAAATAGTTTTAAGAGCTTGAATCCAGCCAAGCAGATTTTAGCACCTAAACCTAACCTGAGTAGATTTTAGCGTCTGAACTTAACTAAGAAGCTTTGGTATCTATCCTAACCAAGTAGTTTTGAGCACTTAAACCCTTCCGGGAATTTTTAAAGCCTAAGCTTAACTAAATAGTTTTTAGGGACTAAATCTAACCAATTAGCTTTTCTGCCTGAACCTTGGTAAGTAGTTGTGCTGCCTAAGCTTAACTGAGCAGATTTTAGTGCCTAAACCTAATCGAGCAGTTTTTATTGTTTAAACTTAACAAAGTAGTTATCAATTCCTAAACTTAACCTAGTAGTTTTTATGGCTTCAGTCTAAAAAATAATTATTAGTGGTTAAACCTAGCTGAGTAGTTTTGAACGCCTAAACTCTTCTGTGTACTTTTAAAGCCTAAACCTAACCGAATATTTTTTATCACCACAAAAGCATGAGATGATACGTACCAGAGGAAGTTGACAGTGACTCCGACCCTACACAGACTCTGGCTACAATGGGAGGAAGTGGACCCATGTCATCCATGTTTCCTACAGTCATTGGTCTAAACCTAAGCAAGTAGTTTTTAGTAATTAAACCTAAGTGAGTACTTTTTAAAGCCTGAAATCTGAGTACTATTTAAATTCTAAACCTAAACACATGGTTTGTAAACCCTAAGCTTAATAACCCCATAAACCTAACACTAGCAGTTTCCCACTTCACTCAACATTTCCAACCATTCTATACTTTTTGTTAGCATTTTTGCAACTTTTATAATTTTATGAATTCCTTTTAAACATTTTCCTACTTTTTGTGATCCTTCAGCACATTTTTTGTCATCTTTTACCTTTTTGTGATAATTTTGTGCTTGTTTACATCTTTCATGGTTTTTGTATGAGTCATTAATTGACATGTTTCAGTCTCTCTTTGGTGGCTCTTCACTGACACTTCTAATTAATTCAGTGTAAATCCATCAGGCAGATGTTGTTATGCTACATTTAAATTTTATTCCATCCGTACCTGGGGTTACACTGATGTGATCTCTTCTTATCCTGTTGACTGTCAGCATCCTTTTGGATGGTTTAAACTGAACCTGCTCCACATTAAAGGGCGGGAGAATTAACTTTGAAACTGATTTCTTAAATTGCTGAAGCTCTGTCAGAGATCAAAAACATAAAAACTTTTGCTGTGATGCGATGGACCGACTCACCCCGGAGAGAAGAAAACTGCCATTAATCAACTGTCAGAGACGCTGGGAGACGGAGCTGGACACTGTAGGTCATAACAGCAAACACACACACACACAGAGTGCTGCTCTGGGAGTGTGCTAATGACTTTATTACATTCAGCCCTCAGACAATAAATGAAGCAATCAATCACAGAGGGAACATCTGTGGAGCACCTCCTTAATCGCGCAACAGCCTCATCAGCACTTTAACACTGCGAGAAAGAGGAGGAGGAGGAGGAGGAGGAGGAGGAGGCAACATGTGCATCCAACGACTGAAAGACAAGGAGGAAACGAATGGCTGCACGATTTTCACACATTTTCTGAGGAGGAAGAGGAGGGGTGGTGTTAGAGGGAGGCAACATCTGCGGAACATTTTAATCACACAGCAGCTTCATCAGCACGGAGGCGGAGGATGAGGAGGAGGAGGAGCAGGAATATTAGGGGATATCTATTACAGCCCCATAAAGTTGTACACACAGGTCATTAGGCCTCTAACACATGATGAAGAGGAAGCAGAAACATCTGTACAACACCTTTTTAATCCCTCAGCAGGGCTATCAAGCATCAGGACTGTGACATGGAGGAAGAGGAGGAGGTGTGATAAAGACATCATCTGACAGTTTAAGCAATGAGGGAGAGGAAGAGCACAGTTTGTGTGTTTGTGCGCTGCTTCTCCCCTAGTCTCTCCTTTGCAGAACATTCAACCCTTTAACCTTATTAAAGGTTAATTCAAGTTTTTTCATTCCTAAAAATTTGTGAAATGTGACCACCAGCTCACACTGAAGTGGTTTGTAGCCACATGCAGAGCAGCTGGGAAAAAATTAGAACCTAGAAATCTAAGGGTGGACAAGGGTGGAGTGCCCACTCCAGGCAGAGGAGGAGTTCAAGTATCTGAGGGTCTTGGTCATGAGTGGGTGAAAGAGTGGAGCGGGGAATTGACAGAGAGAACAGAGACCAACCTGCTGTGGTGAAGTTACTACTAAGCATGAAAGCGAAGCTGTTGATTTGCTGGTTGCTCTACATTCCTACCCTGACCTACGAACACAAGCTATGGGTAGAGAGTGAAAGAATGAGATCGAGGATGCAAGCTGCATAGATGACTCTTCTGCTGAGGGGTGGCATCTGCTGTGATGTTGGACTTCTTAACATGGGCGTCTATGGGAACTGACTCACTTTTTGAGTCAGCCTCAAGTGGCTATGAGAGGAACTGCAGTTTTTGGTTATTTGTGTGCCAGTTATGTAGAATAGATGGATCCAGTTAAATTTTTTAAAATAATTTTTATATTGTTTCCAAGGCCTACTGTCACAGTTCATTGATTTCGGTATTTTCCTATGCTAATCAGACCGGAACCGGACCTGCTTTGGTGAAAACATCATATCTGATGTGTCTCTAGGTTTTAACTTCTGGCCCTCCTTTTCCTTCAACTTTTTTAATTCAAAGTTTTCATTCTCGCCCTCGCCTCAAGCTTTCCTTCACTTGAATGTTTGATGAAGTTGATTTCTATCCACATGGCTTTGAGACATACATGATATTTCCCTGTTCGCACACTTAACCCAGTTGGAAGCTGCTCACGGTACATGCAGTCCACCTCCTCATCATGCATTATTGGATTACAGCAGCACTAACTGAGTTAAGGATGGTCTATATGGCACTCATCCCTGCAGCTGTGCCAAACTGAGTTAGGGAGTGTCTAAGAGTGCAGTGATATCTCTGGAAGCATACGTCTTTATGCACACATCAGTAGCCCATAAATGAGTTAGGGATCTCTGTCTTATGCTGCAGTTTTGTTTTGAATTGGGTTAGGGAGTGTCCATTCCTGTACAGCGTATTAATGGGACGGCTTAGGAGGTGGTGACAACAGGGCAAAAGAAAGAAAACCCTTATGTACAGAGGAATCTTATAAAAATACTTTGGTTGAATATGATAGAAATTTTTCTATAAAAATTTGTGTAACTTTGGATGCATCTACACTTCATCCACATGTAAATCAAGTTGCTCATTAACCATAGTATAGATTGTATCATACAAATGTAGGTTTGAAAATCATAATCATCTTATAAGCTTCAAATAAAGTGAAATTTGAAGTGTTTAAGGATTGCTGTTCTTTTATCAACACTAAATGTACAAAAGTATTGGTCCACCTACAGGAGCTTTTCTGACCACCCATTCTAAAAGTTATTAATATGGAGTTGTTTCCCCTTCGCAGCTAGAACAGCTTCCACTCTTCTGGGAAGGCTTTCTACAAGATGTTGGAGTGTGTCTGTGGGAATTTTTGTCCATTCATCCAGAAGAGCATTTGTGAGGTCAGACACTGATGTTGGATGAGAAGTTCTGGCTGTCAATCTCTGTTCTTGTTCATCCCAAAGGTGTCTGATGGGGTTGAGATCAGGGCTCTATGTAGGCCAGTCAAGTTCTTCCACAGCAAACTCATCCAGCCATGCCTTTATGGAGCTTGCTTTGTACATTGGAGCACAGTCATGCTGGAACAGAAAAGGTCCTTCCCCAAACTGCTCCTGCAAAACTAAAAGCATAGAGTTGCCCAAAATGTCTTGGTAAGCTGAAGCATTAGGATTTCACGTCACTGGAACTGAGGGGCCTCGGCCAACCTAAGTAAAACCCCATAGCGCTGTCCCCCTCCACCAAACTTTACAGTCAGGAAGGTAACATTCTCCTGGCATTCACCAAACCCAGACAGGTCCATCAGATTGCCAGAGAGAGAAGCTTGAATAGTCATTCCACAGAACACTTCCACTGCTCCAGAGTCCAGTCGCTGTGTGCTTTGAACAACTCCATCTGATGCTTGGCATTGTGTTTGGTGATGTAAGGCTTGCATGCAGCTGCTCGGCCATGGAAACCTATGCCATGAAGCTCCTGGTGCCCATTTTTAGTGCTGATGTTAATGCCAAAACTTCATGTGGTCTACCACTTAGTGGCTGAGTTGCTGTGGCGACTTAATGCTTCCACTTTGCTGATAATACCACTTACAGTAGACTGCATGGTTAGCTGCTTGACTTTATACACCTGTGCCAATGGGACTGAATGAAAAACCTGAGTTCAATGATTAACATTGGGACCCAGTACTTTTCCCCATATCGTCCAAACCCTCCTTTTATTTTTATTTTCAGCTCTCAGTAATTTTACATATCAACCTAATTTTGCTTCACTTATGGGGAAAACATATTGGATCTGAACTGCTGAAATTGAAAGAGCTAAGCAATACGAGTTTCCTCTTTGGATAGAAAACAAGCCCAGAAGAGCTGATTAAAAGCCGCATTTCTCTAATTTCAGTTTTCATGTTTCTCTATTTAATTCTGCTGCATCAGGATTCCGAGTTTTCTGTGTGCTTCTTGGTTAATGAATTCATTTTTCATATATTTATTAGTCACTAAATTGAGTGGAGTCCAGTCATGAGTCTGTGGCTCAGTTACACCTCATTACGACTAATTTCTGCTGGCATTTAAGATTAAAAGTCGTGCTCCTGAGTAACAGCTCTTCATTTAAGAGGACAGATCAAACTGTAGGTCACACACGGTTTCATGCAGATGGTGTGCGACGTGCTCAAGTGTTTGCAAAATTGCTCTCGTGACATTTTTGGCTCTCAGTCTGTGATTTCACTCAAATGTGACTTTTTCCATTCACATCAGCAGCTAACAGCTCCCTCATTATCAGCTGCAAGCGTTCAACATTTACAGCTAACATTTGGGCATGTAGCCTTCGTGGTCACGCGCAGCCAAGAGAGCAACCTCCAGCTGAAGATTAGAAGCTGATAAGGGCGAGGTTAAAAGCCTCAGTGGGATCTGGCATGTGCAGAGGTACAGTTACTCCTGTGACTGGAGATGGTGAAGTAAAAGCATCGAGGGGCCTGCAGAGGCCTTAAAACAAAGAGCCAGAGGAGTGGGAAAGTCAGCGCTGGATGTTTGAGGGCAGCCTGACCTCAGACACAAAGACAAAGTGCTGTGCTCTCTCAGGAAAACTACCACCAGAAGTGCTTTGTCTCAGCAAAAAGTACCTTGTTTCCATGAGAACAGAGTGCAGCTCACCTGATCCCGCGGCTGCTCGTCCAGCAGGTGAATCTGAGGTATTTACAGAGCCTTTGCATCCTCTTTCCTGATTTCAAATCACTGAACAAAGAACTGAACCAGGAAGAAATATTTTGAAGTGACAGCTATGATTTCACACCTGCACGGCCCACCTGAAATGATTATACCTGTCCCTGGAAACAGAAATGAAGAGGAGAGCTTGAGTTTGCGTTTGAGTTTTGGGTTTGTCTCCCTTTAAACAAACATGAGGCAAACGTTAATTCTGAGATTATTTTACTAAATGTTTTCTTTGAGTGAAGAAGCTGCAGGTAAGATATGGTGATAACAGTTTGATAATAACAGTCATCATTAATAACTGATAAAAGATACGCTGCTGGATCTAGAATTACTGGTGCCATGTTTGCCCTGCAATGAATCATCGTTTAAGGGCTTAAAGTGCACTTATCCCATTTGAAACACTTTAGGACCTCTTTATCCTCTCGAGGATATTAGAGGGCGTGTGGGTGTTAGTCCAACCAGTCCACGTGTGTCTTGCAGCCTTGGCGAAGGCATTTGACCAGTTCTCTCTTGGGATGTTCTGTGGGGGGTGCTTCAGGAGTCTGAGGAATTAGGGCCGTTGCTGCAGGTTTCTGTACAACTATAGTGAGAGTTTGGTTCAAAACATTAGCAGTAAGTCAGACTCATTCCTGGACTCCACCAGGGCTGCCCTTTGTCACAGATTCTGTTTGTATTCTTTATCAATTTCAGCGGTCTTAGGCTCTCATCTCCGTTTTTTTGTGGATGATGTGGTTCTGCTGGCCTCATTGAGCCATAACTTCCAGTTTGCACTGGGATGGTTTGCAAATGAGTGTGAAGTGGCCGGATGAGAATTAGCACCTCCAAGTTTGAGGCCAGGTTCGGAACAAGGTGTTATCCCAAGTGGAGGAGATTAAGTATATCAGGGTCTTGTTCATGAGTGATGGAGAATAGAGCAGGAGACAACTGCACTGACTCCACACCAACCCTGGTCATTATGGTGAAGAGAAAGCTGAGTGTGAAAACTAAGCTTTCGATTTACTGGTCGATCCATGTTCCTACCCTCACCAGTGGTTACACGCTCTGGGTAGTGACCCAAAGGATGAGATCATGGATACGAGCAGCAGAAATGAGCTTCCTCCAAAGGTGTCTGGGCTCTCCCTTAGAGAGAGGGCGAGGAGCTTGGTCATTTAAGAGAGCCACTACTCCTTCACTGTGAAAGGAACCAGCTGAGGTGATTTGGACGTCTGACCAGGAAGAGGCCCTGGGGCAGACCCAGAACACACTCTCAGCCTGCTGGGGATCTCTGCCCAGACTGGTGCCCTTACCACTCAGAACCAGATAAGCGATGGATGGATGGATGGATGGATGGATGGATGTCTCTAAGGTCCTACTATTTTTTGTCCCTACATTCCTGAGTCGGGAGTGGGTAACACACATGCTTACTGCCAGAACTCCAACCTTTTATCCAAACATGGTCACTTCCTGCTCCCAAAAACCAGCATGTCAGCAGTCAAAATACTAACTCTAAGTCCAGAAACCAAATGGTGACATCACTGTGGCTATGTCCACCCTCCCTTTGATACTCCCTACCAGGGTCAGTGACGCCTAAGCCTCCCTCTTTTCTGGCCTCCACCTAAAGCTCTTAGGGGGCATACCAAGATGTTCACAAGCCCGGCAAGAGATTAAATCTCTCCAGTGTTTCCTTGGTCTGCCCCGGGGCCTCCTCCTGGTAGAACAAGCCCAGAACACTTCACCTACGAGGTGCTCAGGAGGAATCCTGGTCAGATGCTGAACCGCGCCAACTATATCCTTTCAATGTGGAGGAGTAGCAGTTTGACTCTGAGGTCCTCTCAAATGACTGAGCTCCTCATCCTATCTCTAGGGGAGAGTTCGGACATCCTTTGGAAGAAGCTGGTTTCCACTGCTTCTATCTGCAGTCTTATACTCTACCCTCTAGCTCATTGCCAACTCTGAGTGGGTTTTCTCCCTTTTGACCTCAGGCTTGGAGGTGCTAATCCTCACCCGGGCAACTTCATGATAGATTTCAAACTGGCCTAGTGTAAGCTGGAGGTCACTGCCTGAAGAAGCCAAGAGAACCACATTGTCAGCGAAAAGAAGAGACGAGATCGTGAGACCACCAAACCTGTCGCCCTCCAGCACTTGGCTGTGCCTAGAAATTCTTTCCATGAAAATTATGACCAGAATCAAAGGGTGGCCCTGGCAGAGTACAACACCCACTGGGAATGAGGCTGTTTTATTGCCAGCAATGAGCCTTCTGGAGTACATCCATCTTTATAGCCTAGGAGTTACGGGCCTCTGTATACCTACAGAGATATTCCATTAGAAATCATGAATGGTTTATGATTCCTTTAATCATTTATTGTCATTTACAGCATTCATTCTTTCAAAAACAAGGACATTCCTAAGCTTTTGAACAGTAGTGGACATGAAAGAAAGGAAAAACGACAGACTGCTTCCTGACCAAACACCGTTATTTCAAATCTCAGAGCAAACTAATACAGCAATATGCAGTAAATGAATGTGCATATGTCTGTGTTTGTGTTTGTGAATCTACTTTATTGCATCTTGCTCCAGGATGCTCCAGTGATGAGCGAGAAAGGCTGGCAGGATGCTGTGAACACGGGAGTCCTTCCCGTGATTTCCTTTTCTCCCGCATGCCTTGAATGCAGCACAGCTCAGTCTGTGCAGATCTCCTGGATGCAGTGAGGACTCCTCTGCCTCTCTGCAGAGACTGCGCGGCTTTTTGTTTCGCCTCCCTATCTTCATCACAGCCTGTGTGTGTGTGTGAGTGTGAGAACTGAGCAAGGTGTGCTAACAGCCTGATGCCTCTAAAAATACCTGGCCTCCACACACACACACACACACACACACACACACACACACACACACACACACTGATTTAGTTTCTGAGACCGTGGCTTGGCATTTCCAATAGACTCCTTAACCCCAGCCTGTGTGTTTGTGTGTTTGTGTGTGTGCGTTTCCATGTGTGTGTGTATGTGTGTGTGTGTGTGCTCCCATTACAGTGGAGCTTTCAAATATGAACAGGTAGGCAGTATGCAGATCATTTCTTACTGTAAAACACCCCTCTGAAGACGCTATAAAGGAGAGGGGGGGCAACCCAGTTCAATTACCATGGCAACCACTCCTCATCCTCCTTCCTCACCACACTTCGTGATGTGTGGGGCCGCCCTTCCCAGATTTCCCAGCAGCTGTTTTCCTGTTAGAGAAAGAGCAGAAGCTGTCTTGAAGGAACGTGTCAGTATTCCTTCAGTGTGATGAACACAGGCAGGGTATTTTATTTTGAAAGGACTCTGGGGTTTCTGGCCATTACTGAAGGTTGGATCAAAGAGAGAGAGAGGGCAGGTGTGACCTTTTCCTCAGAAACTGTTGATTGTATTTGTTCTGTATTAATTATTTACAGTATACAGTGTATTTTAAAACTTCAGGGATATCAGTCTGACAAGTTGGGAAACAGAAACCATCTTTATTCCATTTCAGCCGCTTTGGAGCAAATGAAGGTGACAACAGGAGCACTGAAGAGGCAAAAACAAGACAACCCCCAAAGAGGGAATTATTTCACAGACCATTGCTCTCCCCTTATCCTGCCTGACCTGCTTTTCTCTACTTTTGCTTTTTGCTCATGTCCTTGTCACTGCTGGTAGCGTGAGACGGTCCTGACATTCAGGGTTCGGAGTTTTTACAATCCTAAGCAGCTCAAAAGTCAGTCTTTGGTATGAGCTCCTTTATTCTTCCACACAGCCTGAACTCTGGTAGCCAAGCTTTCTGTCATCTCTTTAAGTCGTCTTCAGGAATAGTTCTCCAGGATTCTTGAAGGACATTCCAAAATACTTCTGTGGATGTTGGCTGTCTTTCTTGATGATTCCACACTGCTTCAGTAATGTTGAGGTCCGGACACTGAGGCGGTCAGTCCATGACTGATAGTGTTCCACTGTGTGTTTTTCTGTCTAGGTAGGCGTTTACTGCATTGACAGTGTGTTTGGGATCACTTTCATGCTGAAAATGAAGCTGCTGCCAACCAGACTCTTTCCATATTGTATGATAGATCAAAATCTGATGGTACATTTCTGTGTTCATAAATCCATCAGTTTTGACGAGATCCCCAACCCCAGTGACTGAAAAGCAGCCCCAAACCATGACAGAGCCTCCACCGTGTTTTACAGATCAGTGTGGACACTATCTCCTCTCTCCACTCTCTTCTGACCTGACCTCTCTGTGCATATTGATCATGATTTGAACCAATAGTTTTAAATTCTTCATCACTCCATAAGACCTGCTGTCACTGATATTCTCCCTGTCTCCCTTCCTTAAGAATGGCTTCTAATAGTGATGTGTTGGTCACAAATGAGCCGGTACAAAAAGTCGGCTCTTTGAAGTGAACAATGGGAGCAACAACTTGTTGTTCTTATTGTTTTGAAAGTAATGAGGCAGAATGATGTAACAATCTCCAGCTACAAGTGTTAATAGCATTCACTAACTAAATATCTCGTGTATGCTGTAAACCAATCACATGAGGGTAGACAAGGAGCATACCACCTAATTTGTACAACTAAGCTGTCGTATACCTGATACCTAAAAGTGTTGGACGCTGCTGTTTTGCACTTTGCAATATACTTTCTTGTTGTATTTATCATTATTTTTACTGTAAACGGGTAATTTTAGTTTTATTAACGAAGCACATTTATTTCAGTCCTGTATTTAATGTGCCTTTTTTTTTTTTTAACCACTTTTTCTCTGCAAAGTTTGGAGTTACTGTTAGTAATAAAAGAAAAGCTTACTCTTTTGTTAGGGGTGTTTAAATAAAAAAATTAAAAACAGTCCTTTATAAAATGTCTAATGTTTTTACAGGTGTTCCTATCTGCCTTGTGTAGCAGAGAAGTTCAGCAAGTAAATTGGAGCTGCTATAGTTAAGTTGGTAAACACAATAACACTATTTAATGTTAGAGGCTATCATTTTTACTTTTAAATCCTTCAGTGCAAATGATGTATCAAATAATTTAAGTGATATATGTGTACACCTACATATAATTAGTCAAAAAGTGCAGAATTTGACAGAATTATTAAAGGGATAAGTGGTAACATGAAGAGCCGTTTGGGAGCTAAACGAGTCGGCTCTTCTTGGTGAGCTGAGTCAAAAGATTCGGCTCTCTACGAAGAGCCAAAATTCCAATCTAGACAGCCACCCTTCCACTGAGACCATTTCTGATGAGCATGCCCAAATGGAATCTGCAGATTTTTTCACAGTTTTTTCAGTGATCCAGAGGAAAACTTACTGAATTCTGTGACGTTTTTTTGCTTGTTACATCACCAATGATTAGTCAAAAAATATCATAATCACTGTTTCCTGAGTAAATAGGCTGATTTATTTAGAGCAATACGTCAGCCAAACTTTTCTCAACATTACAACAGGCTGAAATTAATATCAATTTATTCAAGCGTTTGAATTTAACACTTTAAACTTCATCGTGAAGATTCAGGACATGTTTTCAGGACAGCCTTTTCACACCGATCAAAGTCACAGAGACATACACCAGCGACGAACAGGAGGAAATGGCAAACATTTGCATAGCAACACAGGCCTCTTCAAACTCTGCAGAATTCTGCAGATTTCGTGTGGGCCTGCTGATGAAGCTTCAGCCAGCAGTAGATGGATCAGCTGAAGATGCATCTCTCAGGTCCTGTGTCAGGTCTTTGCTGGACTTTTTCCTGTTTCTTAAGGACATGACTTTCAGATACTGCTCATCTGCTGTAGATAGTTTTTTAAGGCCTGGCACTTCTTCTTTTCTCCTGAACTTGTCCAGTTTCCTCAAATTTTTCTTAGGACACACTGCACAACATGCTAAGATATGCCAAGTTTTCAGCTAATAGTTCTTCTGGAAATCACCTTGTTGGTGCAAAAATCCTATTTTCTGTCTGTCAAACTGTTATCTTTGGCATTTTTCATAGATTCACCTAAAGAAATGGGAACAAACTGTCATTTTTGTAACAGGCTGCTAGTAACAAAGTGCCCAAAGATTCAATTTAAAATTGGTTCTTTGCTCAGTTGTTGTTATGTGTCAACACAACACTGGTTCATCCCTTGTGTTAGGAGCCTTTTTTATTCTTAAATGGTTCCTAGGTCAGTGGCAAGTGGCTTAACAAACAAAAACATTCCTGTGAAAATGGTCAGGTAGAACAACTAGACTGAAAATGAGTGAAAAAGCAGCCAATGTCCAAAGAAACATTTTGAAAGAGCTTCAGAAAGCCTGGAGAACGACTGCTGTGAACCACTTTAAAAATGACAAGACAAAATAGAAAGAAGTAAGAGGTGGCTTGAGACTTTTGCACACCACTGTATACCATTATGTTCTCCATGAATTACACAATGTTAGGATTTTCGACCTTCATCCTGATCGGGCGTGATTTGAGTGGTCCTTTAATTTATGTGAGCATTGTACCAGTGCACTTCATATAAGTGGAGGAAATGTGTCACAGCTCGCTGCTTTCTCCCACTTTCTCCATGTGTGATTCTCTATGTGTGTCATTTCAGAGGTGTGACTTCTCAAGTGACAGCTTACGAGAATGAAAAATGAGTCCAACGCTGACGTGCCAAAAGCTCCTCTAATGGCTACTTGAGGCTGGCTCCAAAAGCGAGTCAGTCTCCACAGAGTCCCATGTTAAAATGTCCAACTTTACAGCAGAAAGCAAAATATGGTTTGCTGTCATTTTAATTTTTAATTAACAAACCGTCCAAGAGGCCTGTGCTCTGACAAATTTAAAGATAATGACAAACTAAACAGGAATTTTTTTCTTCATGCTTTTATTTTAATTTGTTCTTCATTCTGTTCTGTTACTGTGATGAACGGAACAGCTTTTCTGAACTGCAGCAGCTCAGCCAACCAGTCGTAAAGTTAGAGAGCGGTGTCAGCGAGAGCTGAGACACATCGTATGTAAAAGTGGTCAACAACCTGCTGACTCAGCAATTGTGAAGTTCCAAACATTCTCTGGCATTAACATCAGCACAAAAACTGTGCACCAGGAGCTTCATGGCTGAGCAGCTGCATGAATCCCCAAGTGTGGGATGGAGTGGTGTAAAGCCCACTGCCACTGGACTCTGGAGCAGTGGAAAAATGTTCTGTGGCGTGATCTTTCTAGCAGATGGATGGATGAGTCTTGGTTTGGTGAATGCCTGGAGAATATTAGCTGCCTGATTGCATTGTAAAGTTTGGTGGAGGAGGAATAATGTTTTAGGATCTTTTTCTGGGATTAGTCCAGGTCTCTTAGTTCCAGTGAAAGGAAATTTTAATTCTTCAGCTTACCAAGATATCTTACCAGGGGGGTAGCAGTGGCTCAATGCGTCGAAGGACTCATTTGAGGACCAGAGGGTTGCTGAAGGCTGCTGGCTCAAGACCTGCCAACTCAAGACCCCACCCTCGACCCATATGCATAAAGGTGGACTAGAGGCCAGAGAGATGTCGGCTGACCTCCTTAGCATTGCCGAAGGTGCCCCTGAGCGAGACACTGAACCCCCCCACATTGCTCCTGGCGCCTGCAATGGGCAGCCTCACTCTGGGGATCCGTCTGGGTATGAATAAAAGAGGTGTTTATTTGTTTGTTTTATCTTGGACAATTCTATTCTTCCAACTTTGTGGGAACAGTTTGGGGAAGGCCCTTTTCTTTTCCAGCATGACTGTGCCCCGGTGCACAAAAGAAGCTGCATAAAGACATGGGTAGATGAGTTTTTTGTGGACAAACTTGACTGGCCCACACAGAGCCCTGAACTCAACCCTGTCCAACATCTTTAGGATGAAGTAGAACAGAGATTCATCCAACATAAGTGTCTGACCTCACAAATGCTCTTCTGGTTAGATGACCAAAAATTCCCAGAGGCAGAATTAAAAAGCTTGTAGAAAGCCTTCCCAGAAGCGTGGAAGCTGTTCCAGCTGCAGAGGGGGACCAACTCCATATTAATGCGTATGGATTTAGAATGAGATGTCAGAAAAGCTCCTGTAGGTGTAAGGTGGAGGTGGCTGAATACTTTTGCCTACATAGTGTAGCTAGCTGTCTTCTAGTTTTGCTCTGCCTCATAAATCCTCTTTTTCATAGCTGCCTGGATGCTACGTGTGGTTGTAACGTCTGAGAGAATAACCACACTGATCATTTTAATGGAGATGAAATAATTTAGTCATTTTTACTGCCCAATAATGTCTCTATCTTTGCTTTTGGTCCTGAAGGAGCATTTGAATTTGGAAATGAATAATTATATCAGACGTAACAAGCTGATGTAGGAACAGGCCATCCATCAACCATCTCCTCTCAAAGGACAAACCATCACATACCCTACGGTCTCTCTGACGCTCACAAACATTGTTATTTCTGCTCTTTGATGACTTCACTTCCCATGTGAAACTCAAACCCTTCTGTATGCTGACGTATCTCTGCCTCCCTGCAGGTGCAGGTGTAAACCATCGGCTGTCATCTGTAAATGAATCAGCTGTTCGCTGTCTCACAACAAACAAACCTTTAATTGATCGCCTCTTAATTCCACTATAATTACACCAACAGAAAAGCAATTGTAACTTCTGACAGGGAGATGTTCTTGTTTGATTTTCAAATCCTCATTTAGACGCTCACTGCTCCGTCTGCCTCACTGTTCTCCAGCTTTGTCAATGACACAGTTTCAGCTCGCTCCACATCTGTCAAAGATAAAAATATCGTGTCTGTGTCTATCACCTGGAAATATGTGCAACTTTCACTGAGACAGATGAAGTGCAAACTCCCTAACACTCAGTGCAAAGAGTTCTTTATTTACCTGCACAATGTATAAAAAGCCTTGAGAGTTAAAAACACAGTGTCATCTGTGAAAAAGTTGATCTTTTGCCAGTCAATCACTGTCCATCCATAGTACAGTGTTTTTGGGAGAAGAGTTTGCACTGCAAAGAGTTTTTTTCTTTAAATAACCAATTCAGTAAAAAATAAGATACCTGCTGCCACAATAACTTTTCTGAATGTTCTCAGCCGAGCATTTTTTGGTGGATAATGAGCCTACACATTCATAACTCTGTCACTTTATACAATGCCTATAAAAAGTACTCAGCCCCCCTTGGATATTTCATTCTTTTATTGCTTTAATAAATATAATTTGGATTTTTTTGACAAGAATTTGAAAAAAACTTTATTCAAACCATTAGTTAAAGTAAAAACAGAGTTTCACAAACTAATGTCAATTAGTCAAAAATATATAAGGTAAAATAAATGTTTGCATAAATACTCACCCCCTTTAAGTCAGTATTTAGTAGATGCACCTTTGGCTGCAATCACAGCAGTGAGTCTGTGTGGACATGTCTCAATCAGGCTGGGCATCTGGACTCTGACACTTTTCTCTAGTCTTCCTTGTAAAACAGATCAAGCTATGTCAGGTTGCTCGGGGGTTGAACATGAACAGCTTTTTTCAAGTACAGCCACAAATTCTGGATTGGATTGAGATCTGGGCTTTGACTTGGCCAATCCAGAACATTCACCTTGTTGTCTTTGAACCATTTCTGTGTAGCTTTTGCTGTATGTTTGGGGTCATTGTCTTCCTGGAAAATAAATCTTCTCCAGAGCTGTATTTCTCTTACAGATTGAGTCGCAGGTCCTTCAATATCTGCTGGATGATGCTCAGGATGTTTCATGAGTCTGTGGTAGCCAGTGCCATCCTCTATGCTGTAGTGTGCTGTGGCAGCAGCCTGAGAGTAGTGGACACCAACAGACTCAACAAATTGATCCGTAAGGACAGTAACATCGTGGGTGTGGGGCTGGACTCTCTGAGAGTGGTGTCAGAGAGGAGGATGCTGTCCAAGTTAAGGACAATATTGAATAATTCTTTACACTCTCTCACCCCTCTTATTTATTTTCATCATATTTCTTACCTCTCAAACTTATATCTACTGCCTTTCAAATTTATATTTATTTATATATAACTGAGCATCTGTAACAAAATACAGTTCCCCCCAGGGATTAATGAAGTATTCTGATTCTGATGTGCAGTCTGTGATGTTGGCCAAAAAGATTAATTTTTGAGAACCTTCTTCCAGTTGACCATGGAATCTCCCACAAGCCTTTGGGTGAATTCCAAGCAAGCTTTCATATGTTTTTTCCACAGTTCTCTTTGCCGCTCTCCCATACAGCTTTGGCTGGTGAAGAACCCTGTGTCCCTGTCTTTAAGAGACAACCTCCAGAGGAAGTTTATTTCTTCTGCTTGTAAGGACATTGTATTGGGGAGAAACGTGGGACCGACTATTTAGGGCCTCAATACCAGGAGGTGCCCTGCAAGCCTGAACTGAAAGGCTTGTTTTTGTTTGCAGTTTTCATTTCAAGCATTTTAAGTAATTAAATTGCCTGAATAAACCTGCTGGGTGACTGAACTTACTTCCAATAAATAATGGAACCACCTTGACTGCACTTTTACCACATAATGTTTCAGTCCACCCCACACTCAGATTCCCTTATTTATTCTGTCTCATGAGTGCAACTCTCCACTGTGAGTCATGTGTTCCCCCCAACAAAGAATAAAGGAAAGTTGGGTATTAAATAAAGAAAGGAGGAAAAAACAAACTGGCCTACTCAACCAAGGTACTGTCATTTTAATGTTGCAGTTTAATGAACACTGCTAAGTTCAGACACTTATTTAAACTTTAACAACTGACAAGATAATCAAATTATTTACAATTATTAGGGTGTAGCTTGATGACCTGGTTTGACTTTATTAGCACCAAAAATGTTGAAAACATCATGAGACTGTAAGCAGGTTAATCCTGTGTGCTTCCTCCTAATAGAGGAGTCTGTCTGTGGAGCAGAGAGATAGCAGGGAGATGTGATAGAGGATGATGGAGGTGAAGACAGTGAAGAAAATGAAGGTTACCCTGAGGGTGATGGGAAAGATGAGGGGAGGATAGATTTCTTTCAATTGAATTATTTGCATTTTTGGCCTCCGTGCTTTTGAACCATCACCCTGCAGGTTGGGAAAGCTGATTCTTTTTGTCTGTTTCTGCAAATAAAACACACTGAAGTGTCTTTGTTACACAGTATTGTGAGCATTGTTTTAGTGTAAGGGTTAGAAAGCTAAAACTGCATTTTTAGACTTTTTTCTACAACCCGAATTCCAGAAAAGTTGGGATGTTCTTTAAATTTGAACAAAATAAAAACTAAAAGACTTTCAAATCACATGAGTTAATATTTTATTCACAACAGAATATAGATAACATAATAAATGTTCAAACTGGGAAGTTATACATCTTCATTCACTAAATGAGCTCATTTCGAGTTTGATGCCTGCTACAGGTCCCAAAAAAAGTTGGCATGGGGACAACAAATCGCTGAAAATGCAAGAAAGTTCAAAAAGACTCAGCTGGGAGAAGATCTAGCAAGTAATTAAGTTAATTAATATCAGGTCTGTAACATGATTAGCTATAAAAGGGATGTCTTAGAGAGGCAGAGTCTCTCAGAAGTAAAGATGGGCTCTCCAAGCTGTGAAAGAGTGCGTAAAAAGATTGTGGAATACTTCAAAAACAAAGTTCCTCAACATCAAATTGCAAATGCTTTGCAACTCTCATCATCTACAGTGCATAGCATCATCAAAAGATTCAGAGAAACTGGAGATGTCTCTGTGTGTAAGGGACAAGGCCGAAGACCTTTATTGGATGCCTGTGGTCTTCAGACCCTCAGACAACACTGCATCACTCATCGGCATGATTCTGTCACTGACATTACTAAATGGGCCCAGGAATACTTCCAGAAACCATTGTCGGTTAACACAATTCGCTGTGCCATCTGCAGATGTCAACTAAAGCTCTATCATGCAAAAAGGAAGCCATATTTGAACATGGTCCAGAAGTGCCGTCGTGTCCTGTGGGCCAAGACTCATATGAAATGGACTGTTTCAAAGTGGGAAAGTGTTCTATGGTCAGACGAGTCTAAATTTGACATTCTTGTTGGTAATCACGGATGCCACCTCCTACAGGCTAAAGAGGAGGGAGAGCTTCCAGTGCGTTATTGGTGTTCAGTTCAAAAGCCAGCATCTGGGGCTGCATAAGCGCATACAGTATGGGCAGCTTGCATGTTTTGAAAGGAACTATGAATGCTGAAAGGTATATAAAGGTTTCAGAGCAACATATGCTCCCCTCCAGACCACCTCTATTTCAGGGAAGGCGTTGTATTGTTCAGCAGGACAATGCAAAACCACATACTGCAGCTATTACAACAGCATGGCTTCATCGGAGAAGAGTCTGGGTGCTGAATTGGCCTGACTGCAGTCCAGATCCTTCACCTATAGAGAACATTTGGCGCATCATTAAACAAAAAATACGTCAAAGACGACCATGAACTCTTCAGCAGCTGGAAACCTATATCAGGCAAGAATTCCACTACC
>VUQH01078737.1:2588-16551 GCA_015106775.1 Etroplus canarensis
CTTTCATCTCTGAAATATCAACCGTTTGCGTCCGTTCCTCACACCACTGCCATACTGGTCCATAGTCTTGTCACCTCACAACTTGACTACTGCAACTCCCTTTTATTTGGCCTTCCTTAGAAAACTCTCCACAAACTGCAGCTTGCACAGAACTCAGCAGCGCACATCATCTCCATCCACCTGCCACATCACTCCCATTCTTCAAAACCTTCACTGGCTACCAGTTATCTATAGAATACAATATAAAATATTAATTCTCACTTTTAAGGCCATTCTCGACCTCGCTCCTCCATATCTCTCTGATCTCATTCACATCACCATACCTTCTTGCACCCTCAGATCTTCTTCTCCTCTGCACCTGAATACTCATTCTGTTCGCCTTCTTACCATAGGTGGGAGAGCCTTTAGCCACTCTGTCCCCAGTTATGGAATTTACTTCCACCAGACCTCCGCAGTATTAGTTCTCTTCAACGCTTCAAATCCAGATTAAAAACTCATCTGTTTAGGCTTTCCTATTCTCTGTAAGAAGAAAATCTGTTCAAATGTTGTCCATTTATGTGTATATTTTATCGCTTGTTTTTAGTATAGCTTTTTTAATGTTTTTATTGTTTTAACTGCTCTATTTGCATGGGACCTTGATTGTCAAGAAAGGCACCCTTAAATAAAATGTATTATTATAGTCAACCTCAGTGCAAGAAAAGGTAGCTGCTCTGCATTGTGTTGGCACATGGCATTGAAGAAAATAATGGTGGTCGAATCATTTCTTTAGGTGTCCAGGTGTCATTCCGACCTGACCCCTGGGGTTTATCTCCATGACTTCCTTTGACTTGTGCTCCCCTTTCTCAAAGGAGAGCAATTTTTGGTTGTAACCCTGCAGGTTCTTCTCCTCCAGAGCGATCATCACCCTCCAGCAGGGAGGAGAGCCGGAGCCCCACAGCAGAGTGATGTCCTTGGCCATGGCTTCAGAGAGAACTGCTTAACCTGACAGCTGGAGTTACAGAAGGTTTAAGATGAAGAGAGTGGAGCTGGAATGGGTTACACTCCTCTTTTATAGCACCAGCCCTCCACATTCAGATTGGTGGAATTCAGTCCCATCCCATTTTTGTCCTTTTGCCAAAGAGCTGTTGAACCAAGATGGTTAACACCCCCAACTGCAATTTAAAGGCCACCAGAGTGTGAAAGTCTGTACATTTTTCAATTAAAGTTTAAATATCTATTGTTGTGAGTTGTGCCTACAACTACTTGCATTCATAGGTAATAGAACAGAGTAATCTGAGGGGGGGACTTCTCTTGCTTTTGAGACTCTTTGATCTGAGGGCAGAGATTTGTTGAAACTCAGTGACTCAGCACTTTGTATTCACCCCGTACATACATGCTAATACATGCAGTCATTAACATTCATCACTCACATTTTTATTGAAAGTATCCCTTAAACTGTTCGTGCAGGATTTGCAGTTTCTTTGTGCTTCCTACTCTGAGTCTTTGGATTCTTGTCAGCTTGCACTTGAGCCCTTGCAAGTGTAAATATGGCAGTGAGGCAAACTGTGTGGGCGTTAAACTGCATACTTGTTGCAATCATTATCTATAATGGGAAAAAATTCCCACACACTCACTCCAATCTCGCAGAAAGCTTTCGCAGAAGAGTGAAAGTTATTATCTTCAAAGGGGGACCAACTCCATATTAATGCCCATGGATTTAGAATAGGATGTCATAAAAGCACTCTTAGATGTAACGCTCAAGTGGACCAAAACTTGTGTCCATATAGTGTAGCTGTATTAATTTTTCCATTTCTACTGAAATTAGCATCTAAACACCAAACTTGCAGTGACCGATGTGGATTTTGATATTTACATTAAACTTGTCAAACACCCATAGATCTCTATGAAACAAAAAATAAAAGCTCAAAGTAGTACTTCATGGACAATTATTTGAAATAAATCAAGCAGACAACATTGAAACCCAGTTTTTATTGTTTTTGTTCACAGCACAATAAGAATAAAACATTTTTAGTCACAAATGTTATAAACTTGACTCACTGTATTGCAATATAGGAGTGGTTACATAGGAAAAGAAAAAAAACAACAGGAAATATTAGCTTTTCAGCTGATGAGGTTCTGAATCTCAGATTTCTTTCAGCAGGTCCTGTGCCGGTGTCTCTGTCCAAGAAGGAGGCCAGGTAGACTTGATGCTGGCTCTCTCCTTCAGAGTGTTATAGTATTTTGCAATGTTTGGGTGACGCTTTTCACACAGCCTACAGGAAAGACGAGAATTCATTGCAGTTAATTATTCTATCATTTGTCTTGCCAAGCAAGCTAAGAGTCGTTTTTGGTCATGTAGTCCACTTACCCAAAGTGGAAGAGATAAGCAATGGCTGGAAAAACGATCACGTCAGCCATCGAAAAGTTCTTTCCGGCCATGAAACATCCCTTAAGAAAAAGAAAATTCATACAACAGCAGTCAAAATATACCAGTACTGGAAACTGCAAGCAACCAGCATCACTCAAGATCAAAAAGCACTCAGCTTTTCATGCAGTACCCATAAAGGCCAAAGTGTGAAATGGTATGTCGTCATTTTACGGCTGGAAGACCAGGAAATCACTGGGTAAAGAATTTTTACTGCACATCACGTCAAAACAAGTTCATAGTTAACCTCATTTTTAAAATTGATACTGTTATTTCTAGGTCTAATGTATCATGGGGGTACTTTACAGCCATGATGGAGGTTTGTGCTCTCTGAATGCTTCTAGTTTGAGTATTTTTTTAAAGGAGCCAAAGCTCAAACTTAACCTGCAGCCTGCAAAGATTAAGGTTTTGTATTTAAAGAAGAGAATTTTCCGAGACCCTAATTTCATCCTGATAGAGTAGTCACACAGCCAAGAGTTTGACAACTCCTTACATCCAAATTTCTGACTGTGTTTACACTCTTGTTTTCTGGGTTTCAGCTTAGTAGTAGAGTTTGTGTGTAGAGGTTATTTACATACTTTGGCCAGGTATCCCTCCCACAGCTTGAGCTCAGCAGTCAGCGCCTCCCTGTTTCTCTTAATGGCCGAGTCGTGCCTCTCTCCCTCAGGAACCTTCCAGTTGTAGTAGATAACATTCGCTGATAATAGGAAAAACCAAAACAGACAGTCATTGTTAAGGCCACTCTGAGATATTAGAGCTACTAGACAGAGATTCAAATTCCCTTCCCCCCAAAAAAGTGAAGTACCATCACATGACATCCAAGTGTTTTTGCAGGCAAAGTAAGTCTGAGCATGTGATCGCTTGTGGGATTAAGATCACCACCTACTGTGAGGGTTGCCCACCAGAGACATAATGCATTGTTTCGTGGCTTAATTGTGTGATTGCACAGCTCATTAGTGTGGGGCGTGTGTTGTGTACAGCTCATGTCTCAAGGGGAGGGGGTTAGTTAATGTTAAGATGCCTCTCAGAGGGTTTGCTGAACACCGGTGACCAGCTTGTGCGTGATGTTGCCAAGAACAATAGTTCAAAAATCCCAAAAGTCAAGCCTCTGAATACCAACAACTGTCAAGTCATATAGGAAGAGCTTCAGCAAACATTAACAATTACAGGCGCAACAGGTACATCGTTGCCTTGCAAAACAAAACAGTATTTCGTGCATGTCAGAACTGGCATACCCATTTTGTCGCCAAGCGCGTTACACTCGAACACACGCTGGAGCATCACTGCACGCTCATTGGGGCACTCAGGGGTCAGACTGGTTCCCTGGGACTTGTACTGGCACTGTTGGTGGAGACATGACAAGCGCAACTGTTAGGAAGAGCAGCATGACGCTCCGGTTTCATTTCCTCTGTGGTGTAGGGTGTCTGTTTTTCTATGATGCATTGTTAAACATACAACCACGAGTCGCCCTCCAACTGAGCACCTTAACTCTTGGGGACAGAAAATTTTATGTTGGGCCAGGCTCAGGACCTTGCCCAAGTTCTCACCTCCAGGAAGAAGCATGCAGCGCAGGACTCATTGATGCTAGTGTCCCCCCATTTGAAGGCAGGAAGCTTAAAGAAAGAGTGGAATGAAAATGTAAACACTTCAAGTTCAAACATTCTTATCTGCAGGAGAAAATGAATACTTTTTTCCTCAGATGCAGTTTGAGGAAAAAAAAAAAAACACTGAACAAAGTTATGCAAGGACTTGAAGGAACTTACCTGACCCCTGGGGTTTATCTCCATGACTTCCTTTGACTTGTGCTCCCCTTTCTCAAAGGAGAGCAGTTTTTGGTTGTAACCCTGCAGGTTCTTCTCCTCCAGAGCGATCATCACCCTCCAGCAGGGAGGAGAGCCGGAGCCCCACAGCAGAGTGATGTCCTTGGACATGGCTTCAGAGTGAACTGCTTAACCTGACAACTGGAAGGTTTAAGATGGAGAGAGTGGAGCTGGAGTGGGTTAAACTCCTTCTTTTATAGCACCAGCCCTCCACATTCAGATTGGTGGAATTCAGTCCCATCCCATTTTTGTCCTTTTGCCAAAGAGCTGTTGAACCAAGATGGTTAACACCCCCAACTGCCATTTAAAGGCCACATTAGGCCACCAAGGTGTGACGCGACAGGTGTCAAAGTCTGTACATTTTTTTAAAATTAAAGTTTAATAATCTATTGCTGTGTGATTTGTACCTACAACTACTTGCATTCATAGGTAATAGAACAGAGCAATCTGGGGGGGGGACTTCTCTTGCTTTTGAGACTCTTTGATCTGAGGGCAGAAAAACTAATGCTGGCAACAGGGAAACCTGAACCCTGCAGTCTCAGAACATTAAACATTTTTTAAAAAGTGTCATTTTCATGCTGGAAAAAATTTTATAAAATCTAACAAAAGACAGTTAACCTCAGGGCAAACAAGGTATACAGTGGAAGTAAATGTTAGGTTCCTCTGCTGGGTGCTGCAGTAAATTCTCACAGACTTCATAATAACTGTTGCAAAAGAGCATTCATTAGTAGGAGAATATGCATCAGTGGAAATCAGTCACAATGATCCCTGTTCATGCTTTATACTTTAATCAACCGCTGCAGTATTTCTCCGTTCCGTTGTTGCTGGTGAACAACATCCTGAGATTTGTTCAAACTCACAGTGACTCAGCACTTTGTATTCACCCCTGTACACACATGCTCTCATGCAAGCAGTCATTAAGACTCTTCGCTCACATTTCTATTGAAAATATTCGTTAAACTGTCCGTGCACGATTTGCAGTTTCGTTGTGCTTCCTATTCTGAGTCTTTGGATTCTTGTCGATGTGCGCTTGAGCCCTTGAGAGTGTAAATAGGGCAGTGAGGCAAACTGTGTGGGCGTTAAACTGCACACTTGTTACAATTATTATCTCTGCTATTCTGGATCTGTTTCAAAGGACAACACGTTGAGTGAATGAATGCTACAGGAACGACAAGAGAAACATGGTTTTGCTAAAATCTCTTCCTGCAAGCCACACACAGACAAGAAAAGGCCTATTCAGAGAATGCAATTTGAAAAAGTGTATGCATTTACTTTCAGTGTTTTAATTTTGCTTCCAGAGCATACATAATCATTTTCTGATAACCAAGCTTACATTCAGGCCATGTACGGAATGATGGAAACACACTGCTGCTTTTGTTCTGGTGCCTGATAAGCTGGTCCTGCTCTACATGCATCAATCCTCCTTTCATGTCATTGTGAAGTTTTTTTTTTTTCCCACACTGGACATCCATTGAAAAGGGAGCGGCCGCTTGGTGCACCACCTTGTATAAATAAGGGTCAAATTGAAGGATGGACATGGAGCAGAAAAAATAGATGGATAAGGGGTGTGTCTGACTATTCCTAAAGAAGATTTTGTTTGGATATCATGTTTCCAAAGAAAATTCTGAGTTTGGCCATTTTCTCCGTTATTTGGCTTTTATTTTTGAATATCAAGCAAAAGTGCTTGTGCGTCCTTCAGCTGTTTCACTGACAGTGATCGCAGTAAACCTGTTGGTCAGGTTTGGGCAGCTCCATGACAGTTACTTGTACTTTTTCCAAGTAAAAGAGCAAATAACCTATGGTCATGAACTTTGGGTAATGACCGAAAGAATGAGATCACAAATACAAGTGGCTGAAATGAGCTTTCTCCGCAGGGTTGCTGGACTCGCCCTTAGAGATAGGGTGAGAAATTCAGTTATCTGGAGGAGGCTCAGAGTAGAGCCGCTGCTCCTCCACATCAAAAAGAGCCAGTTGAGGTGGTTTGGGCATCTGATCAAGATGCCTCTTGGATGCCTCCCACTTGAGGTGTTTCAGGCTCGTCCTTCTGGGAGGAGACCCCGAGGCAGAGCCAGGACATGCTGGACAGACTAGGCCTCCCAGCTGGCCTGGGAACACATTGGTGTCCCCCCCTGAAGAGCTGGAGGAGGTGGCTGGGGAGAGGAAAGTCTGCTGCCCCCGCCACCCGGACCCCTGGAAAAGCGGTATTGGATGGATGGATGGATACTTCTCTAACTGGAGAAACAGCAAGTCCAAAAGGACTACAAAGAGCTTAGAAAAAGTTCCAGAACATTCAACAGACCAACAAAAGGGCAAATCAAAGAGGGTTACTTTGCACAAGCTGTTTTCTGCTGCTTAGCTACGCAGGATCGAAAAATGTCCACAAAGCTCATGCATACAAATTTAGATTTTTTTACCCGAAGCCACAATAACCAAAATTCAGCACACTCAGTGGAGCTTACAGACGCTGTGCATTTAACATAAAAATACAAATTCATGCAAATGACACAAAAGTGGTTCATGCAAAGTGTTTGAGTTATGCCAAGTCATGATAGCACAGGGCATTTAAGTTACCTTCATGCTGAGAAAAGTGGTTGCAGCTCATCCATTCATATAATAAGCACTTATTTTATAGAGAAGACATGAGATTCACATCTATAGCACACCTTTTAACTTTTTCTCTGTCTGTTTAACAACAAACTACAGCACCTACTGCACTGTACTTTTGCCATATAGTGTCCATAGTTATAGTAAATGGTGTCTATTTATATAGCGCTTTTATCACCTTATTTCTAAGGCCCAAAGCGCTTTACAGTTACATTCACTCACCCATTCACACAAGCATTCATACACCGATGGCGGCAGAGCTGCCATGCAAGGCGCTAACCAGGCCATCAGGAGCAACATGGGGTTAAGTGTCTTGCCCAAGGACACATCGACACATGGGCCGGCAGAGTGGGAATCGAACCTGCAATCAACTGATCAGAGGTCGACCGTTCTACCTCTGCACACTTGCCATAACTATGGCAAAAGTACACTGCAGTGTGTGTTTGAATAGGGCCTTACAAGAAACAATCTGTATGTAAACCTAATAAAGCTTTAAGAAACAGGAGAAAACAAAGCAAAAGTGGTTTCTGTGGGAGAGTTATAATGCATTACAAACAGTGGTGTAACCTGAACATAGAGCTAGAGTCAACAGAGATACACCCACTGTATGAGGACAAAAAAAGCTGCAATGCCATCATGTGACATTCATTCAGTGCATGTGAATATCATCTCTTTCAGATGTTGTTTTAACCCTTGGGGTTCTTCAGTCACTGAGGAGGCCAGCAGACTGTAATACTTATCCAATTCAGGGTCACATTCTACAGACAACCTATGGATCAGAAGGTAGAAAGCGTTTCATATTTTATTCATGAGACAGCCTAAAATCTAAAATCTGAACAGGCAAACTGTTCGCACATCTGCCAGGGTGAAAGACAATCCTGTCAGACAAGAGCCAGAGCCCAGCTTGAAAGAAAGAAAGAAGTAAAAAAAAGTTCAATTGTGTGAATAAATCCAAGCAAGCTGAGCCAGTTCTGCAGTTATTCAGTTATATAAGTAATTTCTTAGAGACGCACTCCTCCTGAACTGTCTAAAATGCCTTGTTTTGAGTGCAGCTTTTCCTTGGTTACTTATCTACGTTACCATGTGACATAATGGCATAATGCCCATCTAGGAACTCGTTTGGTAGGCCTTCAAACAAAGAGATAGCCACCATAATTTCCTGAAGCTGCTGCAAGTAACTTATTCACAAAATGAAACTGCGTGAGCAAATAACACCAACTGTTCAGCTGTTGGCGAACGTGAAGATGTCATGCTCGTCTTACAGGTGCCTAGTTAATGTGGCTGACATTGCCATCTGCTTGTCTCTCTGCCAACATATACTGGGTTGTAAAACAGCTTGATTTCCAGTAAAGTGGTTTTACTTGTTTCTTCCTGATATTATTTGATCGTTATGGTTTTCTTTCTGCAAATGAAGTTCCTTGTTATGATTTGAATCTTCTTTCTGTTCCATCTCTTCTATGATAGTGAATAGCTGTTGCTGCAGATTTAAGACTCTGCATTGCTGCTTTCGTTATCATTCACCTGCTTACTTACATACACTTGACCTGGTAACGTCACACAGTTGCAGCAGATTTGTCAGCGGCACGTCTATGATGTGAATCTCCTGTTTCTCCACATCTCAAAGGTGCTCTATTGGACTGAGATCTGGTGACTATGGAGGCCGTTTGAGTATGGTGAACTCACTGTCATGTTCAATAAACCTGTTCGAGATGATTTGAGCTTTGTGATTTGGCACATTATCCTGCTGGAAGCAAACAGCAGAAGATGGTCATAAAAGGTTGCTCAGCAACAATACTCAAATAAGCTGTGGCCCTTAACTGATGCCCAGTTGATCCGAATGGGCCCAAAATGTGCCAAGAAAATATCCCCCACACCATTAAACCACCATCACCAGCCTACAACAAGGCACAATAGAGCTTTAATGTTGTTAAAATTCTGACCCTACCATCCTAACGTTGCAACAGAAATCCAGACTCATCAGAACAGACAGCGTTTTTCCAATCTTCTGTTGTCCAATTTTGGTGAGCCCGTGTGAACTGTACCCTCAGTTTCCTGCTCTCAGCAGACAGGAATAGCACCTGATATGGTTTCTGCTGTTGTAGCCCATCTGCTTCAAGGTTCAACATGCTGTGTATTCAGAGTTGCTCTGTTGCTGATTTGAGTTCCTGTTGCCTTCCAGCTTGAAGCAGTCTGGCCGTTCAAGCACACTGAAGACCCTGCGCCAATGCAACTCACTTGTGGCCTGGTCTGAAAAGATGTGTGAGGGTCTGTAGCCTCAGGTAGAATCTATTTTCTATACAAATCTGATTAAGTTCAGGGTTTAAAGCATTCAAAATCCACTGTGTTTATTGATGACCAGATGACACAGCTGCTACTCGTGGACTTGAATCTCTCAAATCTTGACTTAAAATTTATAGTTGAATTGTGCTATATTAAGAATACACAACTATTTTCTTAATTAAGCACTTATTAATCGCCTACAACTTGCAAACATCTTATAACTGAACATTAGTATCTCTGCCAAGGGGGTCATGTTTTTGGTTGTTTGTCCCTGTGTGTGTTAGCAGAGTTACGCAAAGGGTTACGTTTGGATTCGCATGAAAATTTTACTGGAGGTGGGGCTTGGCCCAAGTTAAATGTGATTAAAGTTGATCCGGATCTCAATCCAAGATGTTTTTTAAGGGTTCTTCTACACTGTGTGAAAGGCTATTCAGCCTTGACTGAAGCATGCAGCCTCAGACTGCTCTTGTTATAAACTGTTTCCCAGACGTTTCTTTTGGAACCATACATCGATCAGGCCTAACATTATGACCACTGACAGGTGAAGTGCCTAACAGTGAACTGAACAGTTTGTCCTCAAAGCAGATGTATTAAGAAGCCAGAAAAACTGGCAAGCTTAAGGATTTGAGCGAGTGTGACGAAACTGGGATGGGTAGATGACTGGGTCAGAGCATCTCCCAAGCTGCAGCTCTTGTGAGCTATTCCCGGCCTGCAGTGGTCAGTATCTAACAAAAGCGGAACAAAGGAGGACCAGTAGCGAACCGGCGACAGGTTCATGGGCGGCCAAGGCTCACTGATGGATGCGGGGCAGCAGAAGGGGGAACCAACGCGATATTAGGCGGGTGGTCATGTTGCGCCTGGTTGGTGTATTTCTGAGGTATGTTCCCACATGGACACACGTTATCATCGCATACCCTCCATTTAAATTACTCTTGTGAGCTTTGTCAAATATAACATTACCATCAGTTAAGAGCATGAAATGTTTTTTCCATATGAGTCCTTGCAGTGTACGTCTTTCCATGCCTGAGTGTGTGTATTCATATTTGGCCAACAGATTTGCTCGAAAAAATAATTAATGAGACGCTAAAATTTCCATGGCTATGATTTGCTCATGAAAGTGGCCTCCTTTTGGTCCTGAAACACTAAAAGAAATGAGTATGAATTGTGGACACCTTGAATCACAGATCATTATGATGACGCTTAAGTAAGATTTTTATATAAAGCAAACTCAATGGGATTTTTCCCCCCTCTTATGGTAAGGTGAAAAACTAAACAGTCTAAGTGCTTATAGTAAAAGTCTGCATCTCATGCAGTGATTGCACAAGTTTTACACTTAGAGAATGGCAGGAAACCTTCAGGTTCAAAGAGCAGAATGACAACTGAATTAAAACTTTTATTGCTTTTGTTCACAGTACAATAAGAAGCAGATATTTTTAGGCTGAAATTGTAAAAATTTGACCCACTGTATTACAATATAAGGAGTGGCTACATATCAAAAGCACAACAGAAAAAGTTAACTTGTCAGCTGATGAGTTTCTGCATCTCAGATGTCTTTCAGCCTGTCCTGGCCCGGTGTCTCCTTCCAGGTAGGAGGCCAGGTGGCTTTGATGCTGGGTCTGTCCTTCAGACTTTTATAGTATTCTGCCAGTTTTGGGTAACGCTTTTCACACAGCCTACAGGAAATATACAAGCTGGCGTGAATTCACGGCATTTCATGCTGAGCAGCTGAGCTCATCCTTAGTCGTATAGCTCACTTACCCCAAGCGGAAGAGAAAAGCAGTGGTTGGAAAAACAACCACATCAGCCAGCGAGAAGGACTTTCCTGCCAGGAAGTTGCCAGGTCGCTAAAAGAAAAAGAAAAATAGAGTCGGGGGAGGAAAATACTACAGGACACACATCATACAGCTAACAAGCTACTGTTATTTTTAATTAAAAATAGCTGATATAATAGCTGGTTATATGGTTGGCTTACTAAATATAAAAATAAGTTTTTGTTTCTTGTTTTTTTGAGAGAAGTAAAGATCAGTGATATGTTAGCAGCATATTGAAGACTGGAAACTGATTGGCTTTGTCCAAGTGTATCAACCAAATGTGTACCTTTGTCCCTTTTAACTTTTGATCTTTTTTAGCCTTACTCCCATTTCCTCAAGGGGCTCTGCAGTCTGCCCCTTAATGACTTGTTTACATTGACTTGCTTCACAATTTCGTAGTATAAACTGGTATTACCCGAAAGTACAGCCCAGCCTTAGTTCAACATTAGTTGATATCTCTTCAACACAATACACAGATGTTTTGGACATAAAGTGGTCGTTCCTTTGCATTTTGTAGACAGTTTAAGTTAGTTTTTAAGAATATTTCGTCCAAGGAGCCAGACTGCCTTGTGATTTTTTTAAAAGTAGTCTTAAGCAATAGTTCTCCAGGCTTTCTAAAGGTGTTTCAAAGTTTTTCACTGGCATGGTGTGCACTGTATCAAACAGCAGAAGTCAAGAGAAATCCAGCAAAGGTCTGACACGGACCTGACAGATGCATCGGGCCCTTCAGTTGATCCAGAAACTTTGCCAGAAATGGCTTCAGTGCTTTGGAATGTCTTTCAAGAAGCCTGGAGAACTATTCCAGGAGAATACTTGAAGAAATTATGAGAAAGTTTCCCTGTGCTGAAGAATAAAATGTTGACTTTCAATCAGGTTACAACTGTACACACTCTGTTTTTTTCCTTCATGCACTGCATTTCCATCTTATGTTTGTATATACCATCAGCTGCTCTCTTGTATTCTCCCCCAGGGGTCACCACACCAGATTAATCTGCATCAGTAATTTGGCAAAGGGTTTACCCTGGATGTCCTTCCTGACGCAACCCTGCATCGTGAGGGGTGCCTGTGTCCTCACCTGGAATTGAACCAGGGACTTTTCGCTTGTGAGGCAAATGGGTAAACTGCTACACTACAGGGACACCTTTTTGTGTTTGTATGTTTTAATTCATTGTTACACCTATTTCCCATTTTCCCAGAGAAATATAAAGAAATTATTTTTACCTTATCATTGCTTTTATGTGTGTATTACTTATTGTATGCTGATTTTGTGTCTTTGCATAAAGTCGTGAAGCTTCAATATAAAATCCTTTGGATTTTCTTCCTCTTCTTGCACTGTATGTTATTCGTAATCGTCGACTTTTTTATGTTTTTTAAATTGTCCAGAACAATAAACTGAAATTTCAACAGACTGATGTTACTTGGAGGAGCAGTTATGTAGCTTAATGTGTTACAAAGTGCTACTGAAGAACTAGGAGTTCACGGAGTAGCATTGCTTACATCCGCCAACACTCTGCATCTGCAGCTTTGCAACTTTCCTACTCTGTGTTTCAGTTTAGTATTAGAGTTCGTGTGGGTACAGGCCAGCCACATACCTTCTCCATGTATCCCTCCCACAGCTTGAGCTCGGCAGTCAGCGCCTCCTTGTATCTCTTCATAGCAGATTCATGTCTCTCCTCCTCTGGGACTCTGAAGTTGTAAAGTATGATATCGACTGCAAAATGTCAAAACAGAAAATTAGACATGAGGGTCACTCTGTGGCGTTAAAGCTACGCACACACACTAGACAGTGAGCACTCCTGCACTGGGTCACTGAGGACATTATTACAGAACAGCAAACTGAGGACAGTAAAAGCAATCCCAAATAAGTCTGAAGCAGTCTATTTATAACAAAACATCTGAGCGTGTAATCATTTGAGAGGCTGACAGACGACATGTCAACATTGCTACCTGTTGTGAGGGTTGCTCACCACAGAATGAACACATTGTGCCACGGCCTCATTATGTGAATGCACAGCTCATTAGTGTGCGGCATGTGTTTTCAACATCTCTGATCCCAAGGGAAGCAAAACAAGCAAAACATGAAGTCTCACCAGTGGCAGGCTTGCGTGTGATGTTGCCAAGTACGACAATATCCAAAAGACAAAACCTCTGAATGGCAACAACTTCAGCAGCTTTCATAGCATCTGAAAACTCACTAAACCCCCACGGTTCATTGTCATTTATTCACAATAAGATTCAGGAATTTCAGGGTCAACAGGTTGTCTTTGCCTTGCAAAGCCAGAAGAAAACATTTCAGCCATGTGTGTCAGAAACAAGCCAGAAAACATGGTTGAAACCAACGTGGAGGCAACATTTCAAAACTGCATCCATTCCACATGCAGGGAACGTTGCAAATTTCATTTTGGAACTGTCTTTCAACCATGATGAGACATCAACAAAAAAAAATCAAAAAAAGAACCTCGAGGTTTCAACGTAGAAACGTTTGCTGGAAACTTACCGATTTTCTGCTGAATGTTATTACACTCGAACACACGCTGGAGCATCACTGCGCGCTCATTGGGGCACTCAGGGGTCAGACTGGTTCCCTGGGACTTGTACTGGCACTGTTGATGGAGACATGAGAAATGCAACTGTTAGGAAGAGCAGCATGACCCTCTGGTTTCTTTTCCTCTGTTTTTCACAAGCAGCCCTCCAACTGAGCACCTTAACTCTTGGTGACAGAAATTTTTAGGTAGGGCCAGGTTCTCACCTCCAGGAAGAAGCATGCAGCGCAGGACTCATTGATGCTAGTGTCCCCCCATTTGAAAGCAGGAAACTTTAAGACAGAGTGCAAATAAATTATGAATAATGACTTTAAGTTCAAGCATTTTTATTTATAAAAGCACAAAATTCAGTTATATTTTGTGAGGATTTTCATGGTGTGTTATGACCTTACCTGACCCCTGGGGTTTATCTCCAACACTTCCTTTGACTTGTGGTCCCCCTTCTCAAAGGAGAGCAGTTTTTGGTTGTAACCCTGCAGGTTCTTCTCCTCCAGAGCGATC
>VUQH01078741.1:0-28157 GCA_015106775.1 Etroplus canarensis
AGTAATTTAGTGACCTGCTTTTTCCAGCGTGCAGGGAGACAGAATAAAAGTTGTGTGTTGGCCAATGCGCCCCTGCGTCGGTCCCATCCTGTTGAAGCATGTCCCGTCGGAAACAGAAACGACCCCAGCAGCTTATGAGCCTGACCCTGGGTGCCTGTCGGATACTTGAGCATGGTGAGACATAGACTGCATAAATCAACAGAGCACTGATCAGTGAGGCCAGGTTCACACTGACCTAGAAGAAGTAACGTTTCCAAATGTGAAGTTACAGCATTAATTACTGCTTCTTTTGGATTTACGTTTACATTTTACAGTTTGAGTTCAAATGACTTGTCCGATCTCCTCTGCAGTTTTGGAATAAAGATATTTTTATTGCTGTGATTTTGATTGTGTTGACTAGGATGCAGCATTTAGTCTTAATTATACCGTGGTTATCTATTTAAGTGTTAAGAGGATTTAATTTGCACTTCAGGTTAAATCAGAGTTAAAAGCGCATGTTATAGTTGGAGCTAAGAAAATGGCTTGCTGGAATCATTTGAGTCTTGCATTCATTGTGAGGAGCCGCAGCCTTAAGCTGCTCCCTTTGCCCCATAAAACCCAAGGAGCCTGTCTTCACTTCTGCCTCACTGCCTGGTTCAAAGACACAGACCACCCACAATTCATAGATATACAGTAAGTCCAGTATCAGTGGAAAAAAGAATGTGAAGTGAATCTGAGTAGGTGTAGTAAAGCAAGAGTGCTTCAGCAGAAGCAAAGAGATGAGCACAAGGAGGTCAAGGAAAAGGAAACTTTGTGGGGCACTGTATAAGGTGCTCTAACTGCAATAGCATTAGACGCCATTGTCCCCATTCAGCTTTGTTGCTAGCCACCGAAGCATGAACAAACCCATGAAGAAGTGTGCGTGTGAAAGCGTGTGTGTGTGTGTGTGTGTGTGTGTGGCTGTTTGTCCACTCCAGTTACAGGAATAGGGACCACATTGTGACATAAAACTGTAGCTTTTAAGCAAACAGCAGAAGTTTTGTATGGATGTGCATGAGCATACGAAGTGTATGCTTTTTAGTCCCTGTGAGTTATGAATTGACAGGTAGGCTTTGTGCTCTGTAAGTTTGAAATGAGCTTGCTTGTAGCTCATCTGTGAGTCATCATGTCTGTCTATTGGCCTGTTTGTTTTGTTTGCACACCACATCTCTTACTCTGCCTGCCTGCCCCTAAACTAGATCAGGAATGTGACCTCAGTGGTTTAAGGTTAGGTCTACCAGCCAATCAGGTACCCAGCAAAGTGTCCGGCACTTGGCTGGGACCTAACCATTAGCACACTATTGGACAAGTGGGGGGATGGGCTCTTAAGGAGATGAAAGAAAGACAGATTGAATGGAGGAAGAAAGAAAGAAAAAGAGGCACAGATGAAAGAGTGTCTTAGGATGTGTCTTCTTTTTTACTGGGGAAGTGCAGGGTGGGGGGAGTAGAGTCCATTGTCTTGTGTGTGTTGCCCTGGAAACAAGGTGGTCTCCTCTACGGGTGAGCAATATATTTTGTGTGTATTTGTGTGCAAGCATGTGTGTCTGTTTGAAGACAGCAGTAAAGAGGCTGCAGTTGATGAAGATAGGCAGCACAAAGAGCACAGAAAAAAACCCATAGGTGGTAAAAATGAATCCCAGGGGACAAAAGTCAACTCCTATGGCCCATTTAATTTTTTCATAACCTAGACATAAAGTATCCACCTAAAAACGTTTTTCTTTTCTTCCAATATCTGCAGATGACCCTTGGGCACTGAAGTCACACTCCTTTTCATTTATTGCGGATTCTCCTTTGTGCTCTCCATCTCCTTCTCCTCAAAGCTCCCAGCTGCCCCTTGCACTCTGTTCATCTCTCAAGGACTCTCAGATCCCCTCTCAACCTACTGAGGGTCAATTGCTACCTTGTTCACCGATAAAGCCCTTCCAGCAGCCCCTCAAAGACCTGCAGCCCTCCCTCTCATCAGACTTCTCTAACTCGCCTCTCTCATCCCACGCTCAATATTCACCTGCCTTTCAGCTGTCTGGCAGCAATTCTGCAGCTTTTGCAAGTGCCATCACCTACCCGGCCCGAAGCACACACATGGCCTCTCCCAAGTTGGGGCTGTCAGCCACCACCACAACCTCTTCTTCCTCCTCTTCATCCTCTGCCTCCCTATGCCCTCCACCGCACCCTGGAAGCCCCAGTCGTGTGCCTGAAGGCCCCCCAAGTCCTGTTACTCCCACTCCAAGCCCAGGAGTGTCATCTGCCTCAGCTGCACCATCCAGGACCCAGCTGAGCATAGCCCTGATCCTGGAGGAGCTTCGGGTGCTGCAGCAAAGGCAGATCCACCAGATGCAAATAACAGAGGAGATCTGTAGACAGGTTCTACGCCTTGGTGGAGCCTCCTATAGCATAGACACACCCACCCAACATCTTCTCCCGTCCATGCCTCAGCTCTGCCTGGAAGGCAGTAAAAGGGCATCCAGCCCAGTGACCCGACCAACTGCACCTCAGCCTTCCACCTCTATGGCTCCTCTCCTTGCATGTTTCTCCTCCCTGCTTCCCTCTCAAGCAGCCAACAAGCCCACACAGCCATGCAGTTCCTTGTCTCAAATCCTACAGCCTCACAAGCCGCAGATGGAGGAGGCAGGAGGAACAGCTGGGGCTCATGGTTACACAAGGGTGAGCTCTCGCTCATCAGCTCCCTCAAATTCTTCCTCTGGTGCCACCACAGTGGCTTCCTCCACCTATCCGCTTGCACTGTCTTTAGCTCTACCCAGTCGTTATCTTCATGAGAAATCTCCAAATACCACTTCAGTGAGTGGGCACAGTGGACTGTCCTTCTTAAACTCACCCCTCCCCACATCATTACCTACAGTCCCAAGCTCACAAAATGCTTTGCAGTCTGCTTCTGGTGGAGGCGAATGCTCCTCTGGATCCAGTTCTAACACTACCGGGCGTCTCCAGCATGCCTGCCGCTTTTGTGGAAAAATGTTCAGCAGTGATTCAGCCTTGCAGATACATCTACGCTCACACACAGGGGAGCGACCCTACCAGTGTCCAGTGTGCCTCAGCCGCTTCACCACGCGAGGCAACCTGAAGGTGCATTTCCTACGGCACAGAGAACAAAACCCAGAGCTCTCACTCTCACTTCTGCCACCGTCTTTGTTTGGGGTTGCATTAGGGGCTACAGGTGGATCAGATATGGGACAGAACATGAGCAGTGGAAGCAGTGCAAGTGGTATGAATATGATGCAGAAGAAGCGAAAAAGCAGGGCTGAGGATGAACCATCTGGAGATAATTTGGAGGTCAGTGGTTCTAGTACTGGACTTTCCCTAGGAGCCTCTGGAGGATCGACCCCTTCTTCCCTACCCCTGCCCCCGAGTGTGGATCTAGCATTAATTTCCCACTCTCTCCTGCAGCTCAATAGAGCTGCAGTTGTAGCTGCTGCAGCCTCTATTACATCCGGCTCATCCCACTCATCCTCCTCCTCCTCCTCCTCGTCATCCTCCACCTCTTCTCTTGCTACCTCTCTCCTCTCAAACCCTTCTTTATCTTCATCGTCTACCATCACAGGGTTATTCAAGGGTGCCAAGCAGCATCACTTTGATGAAAACACTCCTCCTCATGCCCCAATGCTTTCCCCTGCAGCTTATTCCCAGCTAGCCCACCTGCCTAAGCTTCTTTTCCCATCTGTCTCTGCATCTTCCTCTACCCCAACTGTACACTCATCGTTGTACAACCATCCAGCCTTGGGCTTACTCCGCACCCCGCTACCCTCTTCTCCGGGTTCCCACCAGCACGCTTCTTCTAGCCATTCCCAGCTTTCTTTTCCTTTCTCTTCCTTTCCTAAAGTCACAGGTCCACCTACAATCACCACTCCATCTTCCCTGCCTTCCTCCATAGCCACCCCTACTCCTACATCTGAAACCTCCAAGCTGCAGAGGCTGGTGGAGAAGCTAGAGAAGGCCCCTCCCCCGTCCTCTTCTCCATGGACTTCTTCCTGTACTTCCACTTCCATGATGGAGATATTATCTAGCAGTACCACTACCTCTTCAGCAACTTCAGCCAACAGTAGTTTCACAAATGCCAGCACTTCTGCCACATACGTCATGGCATCCCCGCTCTCTTCAAGTCTTGTCACCACTTCAGTTTCAAACTTCACTCGTGAGATGGTAGCTGCCCTAGGAATGGGTGCCAATGGGGCAAGCACCATGGCAGGAGGCATGCTACCATCACTAATCACAGGTCCAACTGGTAGCCTGACAACCAATCAGTGTGGGGTGTGTCTACGAGTGCTCAGCTGTCCCAGAGCACTGCGGCTGCACCAGGCCACACACCTTGGTGAACGGCCTTTTCCATGTAAGATATGTGGACGATCCTTCTCTACCAAAGGCAGCCTGCGGTCACATATCGCCACTCATCATGCCCGACCTCCCAATGCCCGTGTACAGAACTCTTGCCCACTGTGCCAGCGTAAGTTCACTAATGCTCTAGTGCTTCAGCACCACATCCGTATGCACCTTGGCGGACAATTGCCCCCAGATGGCACAGAAGATTCTGCACATGAGATTCCAGCTGAATCTAAAGCAAAACCCTTGTTGCACTCTCAGTCCCAGTGCACTGACTCAAATGCTACTTCAAGTAAAACACCTCCCCTGGCAGGCCATTCTAAGAGCCCAGCTCCAACCCCAGATGTTCAAACTGCAGCAACTGGCTTGGTCCCTGTCTCTGACAGTATGAAATCAGCTGATTTCACTAAAAATCCCAGCAAGTCTGCACCCTCCAGCCCAGATCACATTCCCCCTTCTGACCTTAGCCCTGACCCCTTCATGAACTCCACTACACAGACACCACCACCAGGCAGTGCAGAACCCCCTGTGCTTTGTGTCAGCATCCCTTTGCCAGCATCTAAGCAGACAGCTCAAGCTTCACCAGTTGGTGATGACAGCCAAGTTCAGCAATCCACTGTCGATTTCAATCTTCCAAAATCTACTCCATCGCCATTTACCCCCAATGTTACCAAAAGCACAGTATCACCTACTGCTATTGAAGTGGACTGTGGAGAGGGTGAGGCATTTACCTCCTCAGATGCCTTCCTTGACTCTAAATCAGACCTGGAGGACCTACAAAGCACACCTGCTCTTGGTGAACACTTTTCCTGCACCCGTCCCAGCAGCACCACTAACCCCAACCTTTGTGATGGTAATGCAGCAGCAGCCTTGGAATCAGATTCAGTCTCCCCAAGGCCTCAATCACCAAAGTCCGTAGAAGGAGACAAAAATCGATCACCTCCACCCACAACACCAAAGCAAGACCAAACAACTGTGCAAGAAAGGGACCCCAAACTGTCACCCACTTTGGAGGATACAGACACTGCTGGCGCTGAAGTAAGGGCTGGATCACAGAGAGCAGCCACTTTTGTAAGAGAGACACGTCAGAGTTTTCATTTTGGTTCATATGGGAGGGAAGAGCGGGTGGAAGGTGTAAGTGGACTGGCTTCAAGTGAAGGGCTGGATGCTTCTGGCCCCATCAGCCTTGCTCCAACCCTCCCATCTCCAATGTCTCGTCCTGAGAAGAAGACCTACTGCTGTGCTGAGTGTGGAAAAGAGTATGCCAGTCGCAGTGGGCTGAAGGTAAGGAAAAAATTGTGTGATATAAAATAAACTTCTGTCAATAGGATGCATGGATTTGTTGGCAGGGTAATTGTGTTGAACAAAGCTTTGTTTAGGAGGTTTAAACACTATTTATTAATTAACCCTTTCATGTATGGTAGTCACAGTGGCTAGCTATTCGTATAGCCCTTTTCTTTCATTTGCATGTGTTTTGTTGCGATAATGGCATATCAGCCAATACTTCAACATACTGCAGTCATGTTTGGCCCCAGTCTTTGAAATCATCTAAAATTAAATGGCTTTTTAAAAGTTTAAGAGCATTAAAAATAGTTTATTACATAGTTTTTGAAAACTGTATCATTTTATATTATTGTTCATTGAAATACATATTTTCTTGGTTGAAAACTCAAATGCATGCTGTCCAGCTGAGTGGACATATAAATCACTATGAAAATTACACGTTAAAAAAATTCACTTGAATTGTTCTTTTCATGCCTAAAGGGTAATACAAACAATTATAGAAACAATCGTAACTAAAGATGTCATAATTCATGCATGAAAGGGTTAAAACATCAACACAATTAACAATTTTTCATGAACTCTAAAATTACTCATGCTATGTGCATCGTAAAGCAAACCACTGCAACACCCCAGGATTTTATTCTACACTGCATTATATTGTGATTGTTTAATAGTTATAGCTAGCCCATCCAAATTCTAGGTGTTATCAAGATGATGATTATAAATAAAAACCCTTCGATTCTGTTCATGCTCAGGGGCACATGAAGCACCACGGTGTGGTAACCAAAACATCTCGTCCATCGGCCCGGAGTCGTCGTTCCTCCACTGACCAACTTCCTTCTTCTACATCTGTGACTTCCTTAAACATTCCAGCTACCAGGAGTTCAGCAGGCTTCTGGAACCAGTACCAAGCATTCCTCAACACCAGCACCGAGCCAACTGATGACCCAACCACTGCAGGCCGAGGCGAAAACGACTCGGCAAAATCTCCTGTTCTGTCACAGATGGATCCAAGAGCCCTTGAGGAAGCTGGGGAAGAGTCTAGTGAAGGGTCATAACTCATGCAGTGTGACTGATAAATGTTCTGGTATTTTTGATTGTTGTTCACGTCTTGATGTAACTGTATGGACATACCCATAGTACTGCTTCCTTAACACATTTCAGGTTGCCTGTCAGTTTGATAGTCAGAGTAATATGTTTGTATATTTAAAGTTGTGAGTCAACCAGCTTGGTTCTGTTGTATTGAAAAAAGAGACAGCCGTTGTGCAAATAAAAAGTATTCAAGAAGTAACAAAATTAGCCCAGTTATTGTTGGATTTGTTAAAAAGTGAAACTACCATTGTCTGGCTGAAATTTTTAACAGAGTAAAATACAAACAATGATATGTTTGAAGACAGAGTATTCATGTTGTAAGGCTGTGTACCAGATCTGGTTCAAAGAATTAATAGTTTGTTTGAACTTCCCAACAGGCCCAAAAAGAGAAATGTGATATTATGTGCTTCTTAATGTGTCATCGGAAAGGATACTAAAATAACTAGTTTAAGCAGTTTTTTTTGTAGTGTTGTAAACATGTAAACATTTTGGTTTTGTTGTGCCATGTACCAAAATCTCAACCAACTGGCACCAAAGGAAACTCCAGCTGACCAAAAGAAAATATTTTGACAAATGCTACAACCAGCCCACGTCTGTTTCATATCCAGAGTATCCTTTCTCCTGATATGGATGAGTGAAAAAAAATTTATCAAAACTACATCTTGATTTGTAAAAGCCATCAAGGCCAGCAATTGGAATGCGTTACTGGGGGGTGTATCAAATGTTTTGCCCCATCTTATGGTTTTTAAGTCTACTTGCTCCTGTTGTGGTTTACTTTTCACTATATTGTCCTGTCAAACCAGAAGCACACATGCAGTGTTTGTGAGCCCAGTTAGGGCATGATCTTTTGTGTGACCTTTGCCCTTCAGCTTGTGAATATTATGATTGTTGTTTGGTCTGAAAGTACTATCTGTAAAACACTTTCAGTTACTAAAGTTACTAAAACTTCTGTATATAATCTATCAGAAATCTATGTCTGTTTATTGTATGCTGTAATTGCAATATCTCCGCATTAAAAACTAATTTGGGAAAATTTTGTAACTGGTGGACTGACTTTATTTTCTGTTTAAAATTCTTTTAGGCATTTGTACTTGTGGTTGCCGTGACTTCACCTTTTTACTGTTATACAGTATACTTAATACTGTTCTACCAAAAGAATGAGTGGAGAGAGGTAGCTGGCTGTCTTTTTGTAGCAGTTTGTATCCACATAAAGTACAGGAGATTACAACAACCATGTGTATCAGGTCCTCAGAAAAAAAGAGTTCAATGTGTTTATGTCCTCACATGTTTTTCTTTATTTGCTGCTACTGTAACACTATGAAATCTACAGATGCCATCACTTGTAGCTTGTAGCAAGTATTCACACAGTGTGTGACTATAGTTATGATCTACTGTACTGCATAAAAGTCTCAAGCCACCCCAAATCTCTTAATATTTTGCTTTCAAGTGGTGTTGAACAATAGTTTTCCAGGTTTTCTGAAGGTCTTTCAAAGTTTTTCTTTGGACGTTGGCTACTTTTACATTCATTTTCATTCCAGTACTTATACCTGACCATTTTTTTGTTTGTTAAGCCACTCATGCCATGATTTTTTTTTAAATGAAAATAAAGGCACAAGCACATGCAATAAACTCAGGGAGCACTTTAAAGATTTATTTTGCAAATCAGGAGTTCACAAAATCATTGAATTTTCAGTCCCAGGCTTAGGTGCAGCGAGGGGTAGCAGGCAGATGAACGTCTCAGCTCAGAATATTTCAGAATTTACTTCAATTAAGTAATATGTATGCAGCTGGCCTAAAAAGCTATCTAACCTAGATGAACAGTATCTGAAAGTCATATCCTTAAGAAACAAATCCAGTAAAGACCTGACACAGGACCTGAGAAATGCCTCTGGACTATCAGCTGATCCATCTACTGTTTGCTGAAGCCTCATCAGAAATAGTCTTAATGGTTAGAAACCATTCTTAAGGAAGGGGAAGGGGGTAAAAGGTCAAGGTATGCCAAATTACACAAGAACTGGACTAAAAATCAGTGGCAATAGGTATTGTGGAATGATTAATCCAAATTTGGTTCAAACTATTGTCAATGTGCACAGAGGAGGGCAGGAGAGCAAGAGAGAGAGACCATCTACAGCCATCTGTAAAACACAGTGGAGGCTCTGTCATGGTTTGAGGCTGCATTTCAGCCAGTGGTATTAGGTAGCTTGTCAAAACTGATGGAATTATGAAAGCAGAAAAGCCCCATCAGATGTTGATCCACAAACCCATCTGGAAAACATAATGCAAATGGCTTCATTTTTTACATACAATGAACAAACTATCAGTTCAGCAAAAGCCTAAATGGATAGAAAAAACACACACAGTGGAACACTGTCAGTCATGGATTTGCCTCCTCAGAGCCTGGACCTCAACATCAACGAAGCAGTGTGGGATCATCTTGACAGAGAACAGAACAAAAGCCTGCCAAAATCCAAAGAAGAGCTTTGGAATGTCCTTTAAGAAGTCTGGAGAACTATTCCTGAGGACTACTTAAAGAAATGACAAGAAAACTTGTCTAAGAGAGTTCAGGCTGTGTTGAAGAATAAAGGTGTCCATACTAAATGCTGACATTCAATTTTGTTAGAACTGTACAAACACTGTTTTTGCCTTGTGAACTGCATTTCTATTTATGTTTGCAAGTTTCAGTAAAACATTGCACCCGTTTATCATTCTTCGAACAAAATATAAAGAAATGATGGGTGGCTCAAGACTTGTACGCCCCGCTGTAGAACCAAATCAACACTGTGCTTACAAAGGCAGAGAACAAAGGAAAGGCAAAGAGAAAAATCAGCCAAACAAAAGGCCCAAGTTACAATTTGAATTTATGCGCAATGAGCGCACTAGAGGGCGCATTCACCCCTCTTAAGCACAGTATCCAGGCTACACTAGTACACAATCTGTGCTGTGTGGACAATTTCTGACTCACTCTTTAAGAGAAAAAAACAATATTTTAACTGTAAAACACGTCACAAACAGCAACAAAACACAGAATGGCGCAATCATGTGGCAGTAACCTACTCCTTTGGCCTGAAAAGAGGCTTGAGGGTAAAGGTTGAAGAGATGGTTTAATAAATGAGCCGCTATTGTTTAAGGACATATCTATATTGATGGAATCACATGACTGTATAGTTAAATCACACCAAAATGGTCACATCTTGGGAAAAAAGTTCCTTGTATTGTCCCCAAAGAGTTTTAAATCCGCATTGGTAATCTGGCAGAGGTTTTTACGCACGATGCCCTTCCTGACGCAAACCTTCCATGGTGATAGGGGCCTGTGCCCCACCCCTCACCCCCCCTCACCTGGAATCAAACGAGGGCCCTTTCGCTTGGAAGGCGAATGAGTAAACCACTGCATCTTGAAAATATTCTTATATAAACTTCAATTTATTTATTTATTTTTACTGTGCTCCACGTTGCTTCTTGGTGCGTAATTTGAAGACGAAATTATTATCGCTGCTGTTTTCTGTGAACAACAACATCTCCTTGCGTTTTAGTGAGCGTCAGTGTATTAGTCCCCACGGACAGACTTAGCTCTAACCATGCCAAGTCCAGTGGGTCACCAAGTTGACTGAGGGGCGGGCTGATCCAGAAGAAGAGGGGGTGGTTTACATCTGTGCTTTGCAGCTAAAGTAGGTTATCAACTACCACGTCTGCAGAGGGGAGAGAGGGAATCAAAATAAGCCGACAAGACACGGAGGACAGGAGGAGTAAAGACCGTTTCGTGACGACGAAGTCGGCTGCAACATCTGGAGCAGGGCGCAAGCTGAGCCTGGACGTAAAATACGCACCGCCTGCGGCTCCAGAGCCCCTTGTCAGACTTCTCGTTTCAAGTAACGTCCGAGAACTGGCCCGATAATCCATTAAAACGCGAAAAGTATGCGCATACCGAACGAACACATCTAGTGGTTTAAATCTCTCCAGTAATTAGCTGCGCAGGAAAACTTTTCACTTAACTTTCGTGTTTTGCGCAAAGTCGACGTCGCTCACGCCCGGAAATTCGCGCATGGGATACTTTTTTTCACAGATCATGTTTTGACAGAAAGCATAGAGATTTTTTTTTTAAAGAGGACATCTTTTTGGTTTTGTTAACATTTTTTTTTTGAGAGTCCTGTGATGGCACCACAGCTGAAATCGATTGTCCGGCTGCTGCTGCTGGCGGTGGTGTGGGAGCTGAGCGCACAGGGGCCCACGGAGCGACAAATCAATCCAGAGGTGAGGAAAGAATCCAGAGGGGAAGGAAACGTGCAGGATGCAGGGAAAAAAAGTCACATAAATACTAATTCACATAGAAGATTAAAGCTAGATAAGTATATACTGAATGCTGGCATAAACACTGAATCAGTACTCCATAAATGTAGACCAGATGCACACATCTAGACACAAGGAACAAAGCCAGACAGATGTGTCCAACAGAGACACATAAATACATTCAGGCAAGACAGATAAGATACAAAGTAAAACAGGATTAAACATTAGAAGATATAAACAGTTTCAAAAAATGATTAAATGACACATGCTCTTTGTCTGCACAAAGCTTTTATTCCTTGGACCTCATGCGGTTTTATAGCCGGATTTGTTACAAATGCATCCTGATGATAGTTTCTGCCGGTGGCACAGGAATACAGGAACAAGGCTTTGACCCTGGGTTAGAGGAAACAGCTCTTAATGAGAGAAAACACTGAAATGCTGAGAGGGCAAAAGCAGGGGAGCCAGAGCAAAAGAAATGCATTGGCTTGTATTGTGGTCGGTGCAGAGGCTGAGGTCGTTTTTGTGGGAATGGACTGAGGTATTACAGTTGTGGGTACAGTTTTATTCTATGTAATTGCTGACATCTGTCCTGAGTTATGCCTGAGCAGAACACTGGGGAGGCTAAGTTTTAAAAAAAGAAAAGAAAGAGGAGTTACTGCAGTATCTCATCCTCTCAGCTGTGGAAAAACACCACAGACTGACCAACAAAGGCTTCCCGTTTCTTCCTGATGTGCCAGCATTTGATACTGTCACAGATCAGGGATGATGCAACTCAGTTTCCTGCTGTTCACATCTGCTCCTTTCTCGTCTGTACTGTTCTGATCTTATTTGTGCAGCCACAGTCTGTTCTGATCTGTTTTGTCCAGATGAATCAGCTGCCAGAGCAATGTTGGGAAGTTCTGTGTTAACGCTGCAGGATGCAACTTTGTCATGATGCTCATACACACCTGCATCCTGCAGCGTTAGTAGAAAATACCGTGTGGCTATGTGTGTGTGTGAGGGTTTGTGTGTTGCATGCATACACAAGATCAAAGAATTCATATGTTTTGGTCGGTCATACAAAAGTCTCCCTAATTACTGTATCCTGCCCATGATCGATGCAATTATAACTCCAGCTGTGCCAGTGGAAGAAAATGGAGTAGAGTTACTGCACTGACCTACATTAGATTGGAGACAGTAAATCACAGTCTGTAAAATGTAAACATGTAGACACTGTGTCACCTACATAATTCACAACAGTTTTAACCTTTATTCCACACAGACAACAGTCATTCTAAGTTTTGGTGTTTTCTAATTCTAGTAAAGATTGTTTACATCTGTATTACTTGTAGAGAGAGGCCAGTAACAAAGTCATTTGCTTGTAGGTGTGCAGAGTCTTCTGAATCAGTTACTTCACATTTTAACAACCAATACACTATGGTCCAGAGTTTTTTCATAATAAGTGGCTTTGCCACCTGTGTAACCAATAAGTTACATGGGTAGCTAAGTGTGGCAAAGTCTGACTAACAAGTAGGTTTCTGAAATCACAAAAGGATCTGACTAATTCAAAGTAATAAACGGGGTCTGTTGTGTTGATTTTCAACCTCATGTATTATTCTTGGACTACACTTGCTTTGCTTAACTGGCAGTTCAACATTATCTTTATCCAGCTTATTTATCACTCAGTTCTGGAAAAAAATCAGTTTCAGTTGATCTCCTGTCTGTTTAAGCCTTCTTTCTTCTGACTGACTTTTTTTTCTCCAAAAACAGAAGGTTTGAACAACAAGTAGGTGGGGGCTGCTGTGCCCTCAGATGACCATATTAGGGAGATCCCTTCTCGCTTACATCATACAGAGCCAAGAGGTGAAAAACAGTCTGAAGTCTGAGCGTTTGTGTACGAAGACTGATCTGCCATTGTAATAGTATACATGTATACAACAGAAAATAAGGACGAGCGTTATAGGTCCCCTTTAATTAAAGCAGGTAATACTGCACATCATCCAGGCTTCAGTGAAGAACTTAAATTAGATGAACATAATGGCCAGATGAAACCATTAAATCAATGCCTCACCTATTTGATTTGTTTGGAAAAAGTTTGAGTCATATTAAAAAAACCCTTCTTATGTATTTGTCTTTTTATAAAAAGAAACTTATAAGTCAACGATAATTTTAAGATGTTTAACACGTCTAACCAGAGGAAATGGAACTTTTCATCAAAAGCTTTTTTTATTACATAAGACTAAAAGAAGAAACATGATCTCATATGTTGCCTCCGCAAACCCACAAATCAGCTCTGTTCTGCTCCTATGTAGGATGTTTTTATTTTAATTAATGAACTAATTAGGTCAGTGGTTGTATGTTGGTCAGTTGACCTGTTCTGGTGAGATAAACAGCTGGAGGTTGTGTGGACGCATTTCCTGTGGTCTGTGGCACAGACAGAAACTGAGTTGGTGTGTTAGCAACTACCTGCCTGTAATGCGCGCATACACTCATCTTCCTCCGTTTCCTACGCACGAGTTTGCAGAAATGGCTCCAAGCTGAGGTCATTCAATACAAAGAGCGATAAATTGTCGTAAAATGAGATGATGAAAGCGAGGCGTGGAGGACACTGAGGAGACTGTTGCAGACCAGAATGGGGGCTATTGTGGACATGGGAGTGATGCAATCTTTTCGGAAAAGATGGAAAAGGAAGCAATTATCCTGCTGAATAGGACGAGATGTGGATCATAGTTGTCATGCACACATCCTGTATGAATATATTGTATGCCCCATTCCTTTTGTTCCCAAAGGGAATAAGCGACGCTTAAATTGGTAACTTTACTCTAGTCTCATCCTGAACAAGTCTTGTTAATCATTCAGAGAAGAAGGGAAGAAAAGAAAGGAAGGACTAGTTTGTAGTTTTCCCAGCAAACAATTGTTATAATCAGCAGTGGGTGGCCATAGTGCAGCTTCCTTGAGGAAAGGTGTAAACTGAAAATAAGGTCATGCTCAAAGTCATTACCTTATTTTCTGTTCATAAAAGAAACCAGCCAATTTCTTTCCTTCCATCGAGTTTTGCTTGGGATTGGGTGACTCCTCAAATGACACTGGCAGAGATGAGTTTTTCCACTCTTGTGTCATCAGGTCTTATTGGTGTTGGCTGAAGAGAGGCTGGTTTAATAGACAACAGCTGAAGGGGATTATGCACACTTGAAAGAGGTTTCTGCATGTGTGCTGAGGAGCTCTTGGCCAGAGGGGTCAGAGCGGTTGTAAATGCCAATATTCATGCAACAAGGAAGAACTGAAAAAGTTTATTACGGTGTTGCAGCGACCTACCCACGCAAAACCCCCTGACATACACAGTCACACGCTAACAGCTCATAACATGCTGTTGTAGGTAAAGTGGGAGTCATAATTTCATATATTTAAGACATTTGAAATAATAATGCAGCTCTCTGGGCAGAGTGAGCGGATATGTAATGAGAAGATCTCTTTCTTGGTGTGTGCTGTATACTCAGCATGCCTCAGTTGGACTCCCATCGCTGTTGACCAGAGTTTCTTTCCATTGGCCTTCGCCAAACGGAACAACTGACTCGCCATTGCCTTCTTCTCCTCTTCTCATCCTATGCAAAATCAGCACTCTGCCTAGAAACATCCATAGCAAACATTGTTTGAGTCTTGTAGCTCTTCCATTGAACAATAAACTCAGTGACTGCGTATGTGTGAGCTTTACATCAAAGTCCTGGATTTGGCAAAGCTCCGTGCTTCTTTAAGTTTGTGTGCTGGTAAACCGCAAGAGACCGTGAATACGTTTAAAACTAAACTACTTCCACGCATCAGTTTAAAGTATTGTTCATCAGTCAGATTTAATCAATAAAAAGTACAACTTAGCACAAAGTCAGCTGGAGCACAGCAATATTTTACATTCCTTCCTAGCTATCTAGAATGAAAAACAGTTATATAGTGAAGAAGTTTAAGCAATAACAAATAGATGAAATATTATAATCCAAGCTAGCTTGCAATGGATAAATAATTAAAATTAGGGGTAAAGGAATATCTGAGACTGTTAGAGACAAAAAATAGGTGGAAACTGCTGCTGTACATCAAAAGATTGTAATGCTTGGACTGTCATCTCTTACGCCTAGTAGTGACCACTTCTTCTTCTCACTGCTGCTTTAGTTTCTCCGCTTGTTAGTGTGAGCAAATATAGTCTGGTGTGACGGTGAATAAGACTTCGTCAGAGTCACCTGAGAGACCCATGAATGAGGCATGGGAGCCTTAACGTTACAACGAGTGTTCAGTGTCATTCAACAGCAGTCTTTTGACTGAGCTGAGGACAAAATGAGGCTATTTGTAGAAAAGAAAACAGTGAATGTGTGAACTAGAAGAATAAGGTTTCCAGTTCAGTCAAATCAGGCTTGAAAAAGTCTTAAATATACAGGAAATGATCCTGTTCTGGGGTGATAAAGCTTGTATTTGACTTGAGGAGAAAGAAAAGCTTTATTTGTTTATTCGCATAAACTGCAGGAGTCTCATTATGACTGCTAATTACAACCTCTAAATCTAACCTTCATCTTTCTTTCCTTGTGCTCCTCTTTTTCCCGCTCATGTGGCTGTGCTGTAACAGCGAGTCTTTATGTGTCCAGTGGAGCGCCACGGGTGGGTCAAAACCAGAAAGGGCCCATTCAGGAGTAAAGTCTAAACACAGAGACCTCCATGTCACTGTAGGACAGGCAGAGAGGAAGAGATTAGGCCTTCAAGGGCCTCCAGAGCTGCAATTCAACCCAGGGCCAAGCTGAATGAGCATCAGGAACTTTAATACAGCTATGATAAAAACTTACAGACTCAGATAACCCATGTCAGCACATTCACTTGCTTTTCAGTAGAAAATGCTGAAATAAAGCCATTGATTTACTTTGCCTTCACTGTCTTTAACAACCATTAGTAGCAGATAGGCATTAACAACAATAATCGAGTGGCTCAGGGTGTGGTGGTTCATGACTATTTACCCTCAAGTCTGTGGGTTTTCCATAAGAGAGCGATGAGGCAGAGGAGAAGGGGTGGAGTGAAGAGGCGAAGACAGAGACATGAACGTGGGGGGAAGAGTTTGACTTTGAGGTTTGGATGCAATGGGGAAGAAATTCCCAGTTAAATTACTGACTGACGTTAACTGCTCAACTGGAGACTTCAGCTGAGGTTGCCCAAGGCCTGAGTCTCACCCTGGGACACTCCCTATCCTTTTCTCTTCTCTTTCCCAATCTCTCTCCGTGTGCATACACCTACTATGCCAGTATGTTTGAATCCAGATCAAAAAATGAGTTGCACTAAGATGCAAAAACAAATCCTCCCAAAACAGTTATCAGTGAAGCCCTGTGGTAAATCCAAACCATAAAACATGTCCTTAACGTGCATGACAAGTTCTCAAAGTGACTGTGTACAGCAGAATATCAAAGTAGTCTCGGTTTCCACTTCGCTCACAATAGCCTCAGTGTTATTTTTCGACTCTAGTTTGAGAGGGAAGGAGTTTAAGAGGAGCTGTGTGGGAGAGGTGCAGAGCAGAGCTGCTGGCACTGGTCCAGATGTCAGACCAGCACCGCAGTCAAATGGGTTTCCAGGGGAAAGTAAGGTCAAGTTTAGCCGAGAGCGAGGGATCTGGAGAACTCAGTGACCATCCTAATCTGTGCTCCAAACGGTTAAAAAAAAGCACTTTCACGTACAAATTGTACAATCTCAGTGACTTTAGTTGTGGCTGTTGTAGCCTGCACTTGCACACAGGTGGCTACAGAATAACTTCAGTGTAAATACTGGAGTTAACCTTTAACTTTTTCTCGCACAGTTTCTATCTCAGGGTTTTGGTTGAAATGTGAACTGTTCTTGTTTGAAGCTTGTTTTGGGTCCTCAGGCCGCTTTTAGTCTCAGTCCACACGCACTGGAGCGTCCAGTGCTGGTGGTTGAATAGCTTTTGCGTTTAGTCATTAAGTGGAGCCATGCCAGTTGCTTGAAACTGATGTTCTTCTTTGGCTCCGAGATACCAAAACACAGAAAGAAGTTATTTAAGAGCTTATGCTTGCTGTCGGTGTGGAATGTGTTTTCGCTGCAATCTCAGCAAAACACCCCGCACTTGTACTCCTAGTTAGTGATGATCAACATTGGACCAAACAGTTCCTTTGGGCCGGTTAAAAAATAAAACACCAGGTGACGTGTAAAGTGTTCTTGTGTCTGTGTTTAATTTTTGTCTCTGTACCAAGAGTGGAATTTCCTCGGTATATTTAGCAATAATTCTCATCTGTTTCCTTTTAACCGCCTTTGCTCTGCAGTCATGGCTGCAACAGTATGGCTACCTGCCCCCAGGAGACTTGAGGACACATACCCTCCGCTCGCCACACTCTATCACCTCTGCCATTGTTGCCATGCAGAGGTTCTATGGCCTCACTGTCACCGGCACCTTCGACGCACGCACCATCGAGTGAGTATCAAAGAGTGTATCCAAAGCAGAATAAACAGTTTGGGCAGATTTAAGCTGCTATTTCTTACTTTGTAATGAGCGGTGTGTGTCTACTGTCTGTCAGGGCCATGAAGCGACCGCGTTGTGGTGTGCCTGATAAGTTTGGCGCTGAGCTGAAGAGCAACCTGAGGAGGAAGCGGTACGCCATCCAGGGCCTGAAGTGGAACAAGAAAGACATCACGTTCTCGTAAGTCAGAGAGTCACAAGATAAATATTGAGCAACGTGGAGGGATTTTTCTGTAAATAACAATTAACTGTCTATCTTACTGTTTAGTATACAGAACTACACCCCGAAGGTGGGTGAGTATGAAACCCATGAGGCCATCAGGAAGGCCTTCAAGGTATGGGAGAGCGTCACCCCACTTCGTTTCCGGGAAATTCCCTACAGCTACATACAGGACAAGGTGGAGGAGTTCGCCGACATCATGATCTTCTTTGCTGAGGGTTTCCATGGTGACAGCAGCCCATTTGATGGCGAGGGGGGGTTCCTGGCACACGCCTATTTTCCCAGCAACGGCATCGGTGGAGACACCCACTTTGACGCAGCTGAGCCGTGGACGATTGGAAATCGGGATCTGTTAGGTAAGGCTTCATGTTGAAACTGCATAATTTTAAAGATCAAGGATTTTTTTTGCTTCAGTAAATCCCAAAAAACCTGATGACACAAGAAAAGATTAAATGTTGGGAGTAACTTGTGACTCTCTAATTTGCTGTCAGCAGCAAAACTTGGGCATCGGCAGGCCCAGGCCTGTGTCAGGTCAGGCAATGAATTCCAGTGTGAAAGTGCAGCAGACACACAAATTGCAGCGTCAGCTCCTTGGGTCTAACACATCTTCATATGAGCTGCATGTGATTTTACTTTTCACGACTTATTTGTGTACTTTTGAGTCACTTTAAATGAGGAAGCAGCACTGTTGCCTGACTCTCCTGTATGATTCTGTATCAAACTCTTCCTGTTTTATCTCTAACACTTTATTCTCATTTTAGAAAAGTAATTAAATGGCGTTTTGGTGTTTGTGTTATTTCAGGGAATGATGTTTTCCTCGTTGCGGTGCATGAATTCGGTCATGCTCTGGGTCTTGAGCACTCTAACGATCCCTCAGCCATCATGGCTCCCTTCTACCAGTGGATGGACACTGAGAACTTCCAACTTTCAGATGATGACCGCAAAGGCATACAGCAACTTTATGGTGTGTCAATCATTATCTCTAAATCACAGTTTTTCATCATCATTCACAAACTCCAAACATTAGCCAAATGTTTGGAGTGTAAAGAGTATAATGATACACTACAAAAAAATACACTGTAAACTGCTGTATTTTTGATTGCTTTGAGGTTTGTTCTTGTAAAGAACCTTTTTATGTCCTTCCTCATAAAGGCTCAGGATCAGGCCCTCAGCCCCCACCTGTAACACCACGTACGCCTTACCAGCCCCCTGATCCTCCATATTCACCAGACAAGCCTCGCTTTGGCCCCAACATCTGTGATGGACATTTTGACACCATTGCCATCCTCAGGGGAGAAATGTTTGTGTTCAAGGTAAAAACCTGCTTAAGAACATTTGGACCATTTGGATGTAGTTTTTCTTGTGGGCTGTTAATATGGTTTTTTTTTTGTCATTCAGGATAAGTGGTTCTGGCGGGTGCGTAATAACCACGTGTTGGATGGGTACCCGATGCCAATTGGTCACTTTTGGAGGGGGTTGCCCTCTCATGTTAATGCTGCTTTTGAAAGGGAAGATGGGAAGTTTGCTTTCTTTAAAGGTAAGTCTGGCTTTAATATACCGGCAAACAGAAGGTTTAGCTGTTATTATAAAACAAACAGTGTCTTACATCTCTCAAATCTTGGTTTTCTCTCTCTGCAGGAGACAGGTATTGGGTGTTCACTGAATCTATTCTGGACCCTGGTTACCCTATGATGCTGAAGGAAATGGGCAAAGGGCTTCCCAAAGATCGAATAGATGCTGCTCTATATTATACCCCCACTGGACAGACATATTTCTTCAGAGGAAACAAGTTAGTCATTATCCTGTTTTGTGTGCGTGTGTGTGTCATATGCCAAACAGAATTGTGCTGAAGGAAATTCCCCTTGTGTCACCACCACCAAAAGATATGTTTTGAGTGTTGACCACATCAGGTTAAAACACGTAAACTCGAACATTTACCATCAATTCCAAAACTGCCTCTCATGTAAACATGAAAATTCACCTTGAGGGAGCTTTAATGCTTGCTAAGCTTTTCCATATTTACTAAAGCAGTGGGTATACAAAGTGGATGAAACGTGGCAGTCGCTCAATATATAAAATGAATAGGGCCACCTACATTACTGCACTTTTCCCAAGACCTCTAGTGTGGCTCTTAGAGGAGTTCACGCTACTCCATTTGCAATATTTCTGCAGAGACACTGATTCTTGTGGCTGTGTAGTTTTTGTATGACAGCAAGTCAGGTCTCACATTATTCAAGAAAAGTTAGTAAAGTTTGTCAGAACAGTTCTCGAGCAGGAAAGTTCATGTCAAATGTTAATTCAGGTCATTCTGCATGATGAAAAGTCAACACCAGTTTGAAGACTAAAGTCTTGCTTAAAGTCCAGGCCAGGTCCAAGTTAAGTATCAGGTCGAGTCCCAAATCCTTTAGGCCAATGAAAACTCAAGTTGTAAGTAATCTGAGACAAGTTCGAGTCAAGTCTTGTTAGAAATAAGAAAGTTAAAACAAGTCCCAAAAATTCAAAACAAGTCTTAAAGAATTAAACCCAAACCTAAGTCTATTCTCAAATCATTTAAGACAAGTCTAAGGGAGTCAAGTATTTACTCTTTAAGAGATGGTCTTGAAACTATTTGAGACTAGTCTAAGGCAGGTGTTAAGTCTTTAGGGAAAGGTGTGCAACAGGTATCTATGCAGGCCACAACTCTGGGAAAATAGTCTCAAGTTGAGTCTTTAGGGGTATTACCAACTGAAGTTGTGAGTCTCTCACTTCAAGGCCTTTTGGAGTACTGTGCCAGTTTATTGGATAAAGTCCAAGTCAACTCAATGCAAAAGTGTTCATGTGCAAAGTGCAGGTTAAGAGGAGTTTCTCGGCTGACAAAACCATGAATTATTATTTCTTTGTGTCTTTCTCCTTTTGTTTCCTGTTTAGTTATTACCGTTTCAATGAAGACACCCAATCAGTAGATGAAGGCTATCCAAAACCTGTTAGTGTGTGGCAGGGTGTGCCCGACAACGTCAAGGCAGCCTTCATGAGCAAAGATCAAGGTAAGAGTAGCATGTGTCAGATTATCTAGATTATTTCATCTCATCTTAGTGTGATCACATACTTACTGGTGCAAGTTTGTTTTTTTGTGATTGAAGTGTGTGCCTCACATGTCTTTCTTTAACCCGTCAGCGTACACCTACTTCTACAAAGCCAACAAGTATTGGAAGTTCAACAACCAGATGATGCGCGTGGAGCCTGGATACCCAAAATCAGCCCTTCGTGACTGGATGGGCTGCCCCAATGAAGACCCGAAGACGGATGGAGGAAGAGGCGGAGGCGGACATGACAAAGACAAGGAAAAGGAGAAGGAGAAGGAGAAGGAGGATAGGGACAGAACTAGAGATAGAGAGAGGGACAGAGAAAGGGAGAGGGAGAAGGACAGGGAGACAGACAGGACGACAGACAGGGAGACAGACAAGGAGACAGAGAGGGAGACAGAGAGGGAGGAGGAAATTGATGTGACCATTATTAAGACAGATCATGGCAGTAGCGTAGCGGCAGTGGTTGTGCCGCTGTTCCTGTTAGTGTGTGTGATTGCGACGTTGGCAGCCTTGCTGTTTTTCCGTCGGTACGGTACCCCGCGCCGACTCCTCTACTGCCAGCGATCTCTACTGGACAAGGTGTAGTTGGAGGTGGAGGGGCAGAAGGGAGGAGAGAAAGAAGAGAGAGAGAATGAGAAAAAAAATGGTGGAAAAAATTCAGAATAGATAAGGGAAGAGAAAGATAGAACAGGAGAAAGAGCAGAAGGAAAAGTGTCAGACTTGCATTTTCAAATATTCTTGCCACTTCCAGATTCCTTTTACTCTTATCTCTCAACCACTCGGTCCTTCCATTTTTTCTTTTTCCTCTCCTTTCTTACTCTGCCTCTCTTCCTGTGGTTACTGACGCCAGCTCATTGCTGTTTGTTTTAGCCTTTTTCAATGTCTTATTTTTAGTTTTTGTCAGTGGTCAGTCTTTGCAAATTTCTACTTCAAATCTGCATCTTCACGACGTCCATTCCAGCATGCTCCTTTGCGTACACGAACGGTGTGTGTGACCATTCACCCCCAGCTTTCCTCGTTACTTTGCACACAGTCATATAAACACATAAACTTGGAAACCACCATGCCATAGTCATTTGTGTTTCTTCAGTAAAGCAACACGTCAGAGCCAGTAGTGACCATAAAAGGGAAACATTAGCTTGCATCCTTATGAAGCATGAGATACACTTCTATCAGAGTAAAACAATAAATGCAACTGTGTATTTTCTTTCTTTATATTAATGTTTTTAGTGTTATTATTATAAATGATGTTGTCGTTACTATTATGACTATTACTATTATTATTGTTGTCCACCGTGTAAAGAATGTTTTTTTTTGTATATTGTCATTAAAAAGTCCTGCTGGACAGTGACATACAGTTTTGAAAGTGGCCTTAATTTTATATTTGTGGGAACAGTGAATGGGGAAAGGGGTTATGTATTCTTGAAACTTGATTGTTTTTTATACCTTGAATCCATCTCAAATGAAAATAAATTGAAGATCTGAAAATGACTCCTTTTTGTCATTGTACTTTTGTACAGTTTTCAAACCATGGTGCTACATTACTAGTCAGGGGTTAGTTTAACAACAATAATAATAATACTAGTGACGATGATAATGATAACCATCTAGCCTTCTCAATGAGACTGTGTGTGTACTCACTTATGAGCTTTTCTTACAAAAATAAAGTAATTTCAAAAGGCTTTCTGTGCTTTGATTTTCACTTAGTCCTAAATACTTCCACGTACTCTTTCTGTTAACCGGGGCTCTTCACCTTTAACACTGGCATTGATCATGCCTCTTTTGCATCTGGTCTTCCCCAGTCTTCCTGGACCTCCAGGTTTCTTGTTCCCCGACCGCACCACTCTGCGTTACTGGGGCTCGGAAACTGGCAGGCCAGAAACTGGGTCGGAAAACAGGGACTGGATCCAAAGCTTAAGTAGAAACAGGGATGAAGACGACTGTATAAATCCGTTGCTGCACAGCAGGAAAACATATCTCAACTATACAGCTAGAGTGTGTGAGTGTTCTTGTGTGCATTTTTATACTTATGAGGGCCACATAGCCTCTGCAAGTAGAGGATTGTTAGGAAAAGCACGAGAAGTGGAAGGACTTCTTATCTAGACTTTCTACTTGGATCTTGAAAAGCAGTTAGAATGATGACTTTTTCACAATGGCCTCAGGCAGTGAATGTGGTTAATCCAGGTCCTCACAAGCACAGAAACACAAATGTGCACTCGTGCATGTTCTGAACAACTATAAATGCCTTTACTTGTGCATTATCCACTGTGTTTGTGTGCACTCCCATCCAGCACGAGCCAATAAAAGCTCAAACAGCAAACCTAGGCGTCTCCCTGCTCCTTAATGATCCCACTAATGAACAACTGCCATACTGACATTAGACTCACTGTTAAGATGACTGACTGCAAGAGACAGAGAGTGGGTGGGGGTCAGAGACTCTATGATATGTTATGATTGCACCAGTGGGGGTTTATGCAGTTAATACGATGAGGTAGTTCCTATTGTGCTAAAAAGATTTAGGGCGCCCATTTGTCTCCACTTTGCTGCAGTGTTTTGAAGACCTGGAGCTGAAGAGAGGAGTCACGAGGCTTGCTGGGGGAGGAGATGAAGGAGAAGAGAGGAGGGTTAAGTCACATTTGGAGGCCACAGATGGAGCAGAATTCCATGAGCAACATCTGGAATTCCAACTGCATCATGTGAGCCAGACACACAGCAGGACAGAGCAATGAGGGGAAGGGGGATGGGAGTTTTTTCGGATGTGTTTCATTAACTTTCTTGACTTTCTCGAGGTAAAGGACAATAAAGAAACAATAAGAACGTGTGAAACACCCAATTGCAGTGTTTTCTTAATATTTAAGTTTTAAGTATATGTTTTTGTGCTCAGTCTTTTCCTTGCTCTGCTTATCTCTGACACCCTTCAGAAGGGAGACATTTAGCAGTGGATCACAATTTGATGTTTTCTCTCTTACCCAGCTGACTCTGCTGACTGCAGCAGAAAAGAAGTGCTTCAGCATAATTCTTCCCCACAGTCCTCTTTTCTGTGTGTGTAACCGGAGAGCTTTTCTTCACTGTCTGCGAAATGACTCACTTCTTTTTCACAAAGCCCAACAAAAGACCACACCACAATGCAGTGGCCTCTTCCAGCTTTCTCCCATCCTCATCCTCACATTTCACCCAGATTAATGAAAAGGTAATTCCCAGTCCTGATTCCAGTCTTATTTTTTAAAATGCAGATCTACAAACCCTTCCAAGCCATTCCCTTATGTCATTCCTTTCAATCATCTTGTTTTTTGTTTTTTTTTACCAACAAATACCAAAAAGCTCCTTTTATGTTTCATGTTTCTCTGAGCTGGACACATCCTGTGCCTTTCAGGCTGAAAGATGAAGAAAACACTCCCACACAGGGGAAATCCTGTTCTTGCCTATTGTATCTCATAATAGCCATTATACTGTGATTGGAAGTTCCCAGTTGAATGACAAATAAGGATGAACAGCGGCATTCTGCCTGGTAACAAGGATGTGGGCTGGTGGAAAAGGTGGGAACTGCTGAGTGGCTATATAGGTTACACATGGTTTTCATTTGCATCAGTTAAAGCTTTTGCCACATCCTGCACTAATAAAATAAATAGGAAGAGACCATCTTCTTTCTCTAACTCCCACACACACACAAGTACCACTATACAGACAGAGGGTGGCCAATCACATCAACTCTTCTCTTCACCAAAGCTCATCTAAAAGTTTACAGCTGATCCAGCACAGTGTCCAGCCCTGTAGTGTAGAGGTTTACACATTTACTTGACAAGTGAAAGGCCCCTGGTTTGATTCCAGCTGGGGACACAAGCCCCTCTCACCGTGGATTGTTTGCGTCAGGAATCGCATCCAGTGTAAAAACTCTGCCAAATTACTGACGCGGATTAATCTGCTGTGGAAACTCCTTGGGGAGAATACAAGAGAGCAGCTGAAGGTATATTTCACCGTTGACTTGGGCAGAATCTGAGATTTACCATAGTCAGTCCCTAGTCTGGGTTAAGCTAATAGATACTCCATCTGTCTTCCTGAGCGGAAGAAGGTACTTCAGCCTTCACTTCCTATTATGCAAATTGATTGTGTCTTTTAGAAAACACTTTTACTGCTTGCATGCCAGTGGCTTTCAAACCCGCCTTACTAGTTTGTAACATAGGTTTTCCATTACATATCCTTAAGTCTATGCAATTTCCCCCATGGGATTAACAAAGTATTCTGATTCTGGTTCTAGTCCATGTCCATGCTTCTCTGGGTTGCACGTAGGCAAATGCATTTCATCTGCTTCTTTTTTTAAACCTGTTTTTCCATTCTGTTTGAATCTGTGTCTGAAGGTTGGTATGTCAGTTCCTTTGTGAGCCTCTGTGACCTACAGTTACCTATGATGCCATTCTTTGGATAAGTTCCGTAGACTGTATGTTAAAGATGGACATGGTGACCATGACTACACTTACTGGTTTGTGAAATCCTGTGAAGTCAAGAATGATGAGTGGATCTGACTGAAAAAATAAGGACTCTGCATGCTCATATGGTAGCAACTATCCATCCTCCATCTATTTTTTGCTGTTGTCTAGATCCGGGTTGCAGTGAAAGCTGTCTAAGCAGAGATGCCCAGACCTCCCTCTCTCTGGTCACCTCCTCCGGCTCCTTTGGGGGGACACCAAGGCATTCCCAAACCAGCTGAGAGACATAATCTTTCCAGTGTGTCCTGGAAGTCTGCCCTGGGGCCTTTTCCCAGTAGGACATGGCCAGAACACCTCACCCAAGTGGCACCCAGGAAGCATCCTGTTCAGATGCCCAAACCACCTCAGCTGTCTTTTTCAATGCTTTACACTGAGCCCCTCCTGAGTGACTAGGCTCCTCACCCTATCTCTAAGAAAGAGGCCCAGAGACCCTTCAGAGGAAACTAATTTACACTGGTTGTATCCACAATTTCATTCTTTCAGTGTCTAACTAGAGCTCATGGCCAAAGTTAAGGGTAGGAATGTAGGTTGACCAGTAAATAAACAGCTTCGCATTCACGTTCATCTCTCTCTTCACCATGACAGACTGGTACAGCATCTGCATCATTGCAGATACTGCACCAATCGGTCTGTCAGTTTCTTCCTCCACTCTCTCATAAACAAGACCCCAAGATCCTTAAACTCCTGCACTTGGGGCAGCATCTCATTCCCAACCTGAAGTGGGTACTCCACCCATTTCTGGCTGAGTACCATGGTCTTAGATTTGGAGGTGCTAATGCTCATCCCAATCGCTTCACTTGGCTGTAAACCACCGTGGTGCAAGCTGTAGGTCATGGTTCGGTAAAACCAACAGAGCCACATTTACGAAAAGCCGAGATGAGACGAGATCATGAGGCCACTGTTCCTGACATCCTCCACCCCTTGGCAGCGCCTAGAAATTCTGTCCATAAAAATTATGAACAGACTCAATAACAAGGGCAGCCCGGGCACAGTCCAGTGCCCGCTGGGAATGACTTGTTGCCAGCAATACGAATCAAGCTCTCACTATGGGTGTACAGGAACTGGACAGCCCAGAGCAACAGGCCCAATTCCCTACTCCTGAAGCACAGGACAGCCCAAGGAATGTAGGTGAACTGAGTCCAAAAAGCACATGTAGACTGGTCGGGCAAACTCCCATGTTCCTTTGAATATCCTCTAGAGCAGTGGTTCTCTAACTTTTTTCATTGATGTACCCCCTGTGAAATATTTTTCAGCCAAGAAACTCCTAACCAGGGAAAGTTGTTTTTGGTTGGAAAAAAAGATTCAAAACACAGCACTGTAGCATCAGTGTCTGATTTATTAAATTTTATAACTGCAAAAGATTGCTCATCTATAGTGGTCTCTTTTGATCTATCTGGAGATAAAATATATATATATATATATATATATATATATATTAAAAAAAACTTAAGACTTGTTAACAAAGAAATATTTAACGTATGAATAAAGATTTGTGCATGTAAAATTAATTATCACCTTAAAGTGCCCTCTTTTGGGATTATATTAAAGATCTTTTCTCAAACTGAATTTGTAAATTTAATTAAAACATTTCTTCACAAAGAATCATAAAATCATCATAAAATGTTCACAAAAAAGAAATCTAAATAAATTTATATTAGATGATGCTATCCAAGTTCAGGACAATATTGGACAATCCTTCACACCCTCTCCATGACGTGCTGGACAGACACAGGAGCACGTTCAGCAGCAGACCCATTCCACCACGATGCTCCACAGAACACCACAGGAAATCATTCCTACCTGTGGACATCAAACTCTATAATTATCCCTGTGACATCTGGTCTAGTTTCATATTACACATTGTAAATCATTTTTAACTTTGGAGTTATTAATGTTACATATTGCAATTAATACCGAGGTAGTAGTGTAGTGGTTTACACGTTCAAATTACAAATGAAAGGTCCCTGGTTTGACTCCAAGCGAGGACACAAGCCCCTCTCACCATGGAGGGCATGTGGAGTAAAACCCCTGCCAAATTACCAATGTGGATTAATCTGCTGTGGCGACCCATTTGTGGTGAATACAAGGAAGCTGTCAAAGGTACACTGCAATTCATGCAGACATGTTTATTTATTTTAATCTTCATTTTCTGCCTTTCAAATTTATATTGATTTATATCTAACTGAGCATCTGTAACACAATTCACTTCCCCACTGGGATTAATAAAGTATTCTGTATGCGATTAAAGATCAAAAATTAAACAGACATCTTAAAGTTGCAAACTGTCAACACTGAAGAACATTGTTTCATTGAACTGAACTCTTTGCTCTTACTTTTTAAGTTGTTCTGGTTTCATGCCACTGTTGGCAAATTTCTCCCCACAGAATAAACACAATGCCATGGGTGGGTTGCAACTCGTCGGTGTAAATCCTGTTAAAACAGATTCTTCTGATTACTGCTGGAATTTTGCCGGCACTGGTTCTTTGGTACTTGTGCCACTATGTCTTCAGTAGAATTGCTTTACTTTAATCATAACTCATATGTTTGGACACACCTTCTCATTTAATGGTTTTTCTTTATTTTCATGACTATTTACACTGTAGATTCTCACCAAAGCCATCAAAACTATAAATGAACACATATGGAATTATGTAGTGAAGAAAAAAGTGTGAAATAACTCAAAACATGTTTTCTATTTTAGATTCTTCAAAACAGCCACCATTTGCTTTGATTACTGCTTTGCACACTCTTGGCATTCTCTCGATGACCTTCATGAGGTAGTCACCTGAAATGGTTTTCACTTCACAGGTGTGCTTTGTCAGGGTTCATTTGTGGAATTTCTTGCCTTAATGGGGTTGTGGACCATCAGTTGTGTTGTGCAGAAGTCAGGTTGGTACACAGCTGACGTG
>VUQH01078745.1:0-29272 GCA_015106775.1 Etroplus canarensis
TCCAGTGTTACTGACCACACTGTCTGACACACAGTGCTGCAGACGAACATACTGCGGTCTACCCGTCAGGTAGTCAGTGATCCAGGCCACAAGGGAGGCATCCACCACCATCACTGTCAGTTTCTCACCTAGTAAAGCCAGCCTGATGGTGTTGAATGCACTGGAGAAGTCAAAGAACATGACTCTCACAGTGCTCAGTGGTTTATCCAGGTGAGTATAAACACGGCTGAGCAGGTAGATGATGGTGTCCTCCACTCCAATTTGGGACTGGTAGGCAAACTGGAGTGGGTCAATTTAGTGGCTGACCATTGGTCGAAGCTGGCCAAGGATGAGTCTCTCCATTGTTTTCATGATGTGTGAGGTTAGTGCCGCGGGTCACTGGGACGTGACGTCTTTGACAGATGCATGACCTCTTCCACAGTACAGGAACCTGACTTTGTTGCAGGCTGAGCTGGAAAATGTGGTTCAGTATTCCAGAAAGCTGAGACACACAAGCTTTGAGGACCCTGGGGCTCACACCATCAGGGCCTGCAGACTTCCTAGGGTTAGGGTTAGCAGACTCTGAATTTGATGGGCAGAGGAGGTGACAGCTGGGAAAGGGGTAGAGGAGTTGTCCTGGAGGGTGAGAAGAGTGCCATGAATCAGGGGGTTGTGGGGGTTGAGGGAGGAGGAGGCAGGGAGACCAAAAGGAGGAGGTTGGAGGAGAGGGGTGGAGATGTGTGCTTGCAGGCTGGCAGCTGCAGTACAATCAAATCTATTAAAGAACAGATTTAACTCGTTTGCTCAGTCCACACTGCCATCATTTCCCCTGTTGCTGTTTTGACTCAGCCCAGTGATGGTTTTCATACCACTCCAGACCTCCCTCATATTGTTCTGTTGGAGTTTACACGCCAACTTTCTCTTGTATTTGTCCCTGGCCTCCCTGATAGAATATTTCAGTCCCTTTTGAATTTTTTTCATCTCCTCCTTGTCCCCCTTTCTGAAAGCACTCTTCTTCTTGCTGAGAAGTGTTTTGTTGTCCTTTGTTACCCATGGTTTATTGTTTGGGTAACACTTCACAGTTTTTGAGGGGATAATTTCATCGGTGCAAAAGTTAATGTAGTCAGTGATTAATTCTGTGAGCCCATCAATGTCCTCTCCCTGCAGCTCACAGAAAACCTGCCAGTCAGTCCCTTCAAAACAGCCCTGCAGTGTCTCCAGAGCATCTTCTGACCATCTCCTTACTGTCTTCATGGTCACAGGCTGCCTCTTAACTTGGGGGACATAATGAGGGCTGAGGTGACCCAGGTTTTGGTCTGACCCGGGGAGAGGACAGAGGAGCTGTATGCATCCTTAACATTTGCATACAAAAGATCTATTGTCCTCTCACCTCTGGTGGGACAGGTCACATACTGTGTGAAGGTGGTCAATGTATTGCTGAGTGTCACATGATTAAAGTCCCCTGAGATAACAATGAGCGCACTCGAGTGAGCGGCCTGAAACCAGGCTGTTGCAGAGTGTGTTGTTCTTAGGGCAGAGAGGGGTTGGCTGAGGGGGAATATACAAGGTGTCTATGATGGTGTGTGAAAACTCAAGTGGTAAATAACCAAATCACTTTTTCAACCTAAACCTAACTGCAGAGGGATCAGGACAGCCTGCTACATCCAATCCAGCAACTTTTTTATTTACTAAGTTCAAAGTAATTTCCTTTACTTTAAAAGTAGGAAAGAAAAATGGGCTGGGGAATATGTGCCATAGATAAGATGAAATCAAATACAGCACAACACTAGATTTGTCATTTTGGATCAGTGATAATGTTTCTGTTAACCAAAATATTGCTTTCTTCAATCTACCAGTTACAGTCTTCCTGATCTCCTGGGATATCAGGTTCCTCACAAGCCCTCCAGTGCCAGCTACAGTTTCTCAGGCCGGAGGAAGGTCGGAGCTCCCTCTGAAGATCTCGCCACAACTCCCGGACCGGGAAAGTATAAAAGCACCAACCCAGACGTTTATCGTCACCGCCAACCATCCTTCACAATGCAGAGCAGGACTAAGAAGCCCGATTATTCCTCTGCTATTCCTGGCCCTGGCACTTACAACCCAGAGAGATTTAATTTGCACCTTCCCAGACCCCCATCCTTCTCTTTGGGCATCAGGCACTCTGAATTTGTCACTCCACTTGTGGTGAATGTAACTGATTGACTATGATGATTTGCTTCAGCTGCCTTATTTTTATTCATTTTCAGTGATTAATGGCTCAACAAAGCAACAGTGTTACAAAAAAATACAGTAGTTGCAACTGGAAATGTAAACTGTACACATAACATACATTCACAGTATTCTCTAATGAATTAAAAAAATATAAATAATTTGTCTGCATTGCTTGTGCAGGTAAAACAGCAAAGAATAAAACTGTTTACGGAAGTGCTAGCTTAACAGTTAAAGGGTAAACAAAAAAATAAATAAAGTCAGAGGAACTCCTACAGTCTTTTTCTTGGTATTATAATCTTTGCAGGTATACTCCAGTTGCTGCACACGCCCAGACCAAGCAGCTCCTTAGCACACACCTGGAACAGGTAGGCCCTCCCTGGACTCAGGCCTTTCAGTTCAACCTTGGTGTTCTCAAACGGACCGAGCTGGAGGAGAAAATATGGGATATACATTAAAAAAACATGTTGAACATCTTCTTCTTCTTCTTCTTCTTCTTTCTCTTAATTTATGAATGAGATCTGGATAGTTTGAGAATAACGTAGCTATACACTCACTGGCCACTTCATTAGGTATACCTGTTCAACTGCTCAATAGCACAACTATCTAATCAGTCAATTCCCTGGGAGCGATTCAGTACACTTAGGCATGTAGACATGGTCAAGATGACCTGCTGAAGGTAAAACCAAGCTTCAGAATGGTGAAGAAAGGTGCTTTAAGCGAGCATCTTTAAAATGCCTAACCAAGTATTCTTACTGACCATGTCCCTCCCTATGTGACCAAAGTCTACCCATCTTCTGATGACTGTTTCCAGCAGGACAATGCATCATGTCACAAAGTTCAAATAATTTCAAACTGATTTCTGGAACATGACAGTGAGTTCGCTGTATTGAAATAATCTCCACAGTCACCAGCGTCAAATCTAATAGAGCACCTTTGGGATGTGGTGAAACAGAAGATTTGCATCATGGATGTGGAGCCAACGAATCTGCTGCTGTTTTTGTCAATATCTCTATCCAAAATCTCTGAAGAATGTTTCCAGCACCTTGTTGAATCTCTGCCATGAAGAATTAAGGCAGTTTCAAAAGCAAAAGGGGGTTCAACCCTGGCAAGATGTACCTCATGTAACCAGTGAGTGTAAATATTGATATTGATTCATTACTTATATGTTCAAAAGCTTTAAATGTGGATGTACAAATTGTGAACACTTAAATACAAGTTAACAGACCATTTGAAATTTTAAGTTAACAGAAAAGCTACTGCCCAATAACTAAATGTTCCAATGATTTAAATAAAAGTAAATATGGTTTGTACTAAAAAATTTAAAAAGTATTACAGTTTTAAACATTATAAAATTGCATAGCTGAAAACAGAAGAATTCCAGAGTTGAAGGAAATCTGTGAAACCTAAAAAGAATTTTGAGGTTGCATAAAAAAAAATTTAGGTAATTTTGAAATCACACATGTGACATCTGTGCAAGTGTCACATGTGTACTTCTTGTGGTCATAAAACTTTTATCCACGTTGTATTGATGAAGATTATTCTTACATTGACAGACTTTCGGTTGCCTCTGATTTCCCACTGATAGAGTACATGGTATTTTAGGGGGAAGAGGGCCAAGTTGGTCCAAGTGGGTGGAGAAGACCACTCAAGCAACAAGTTTCTGGTGTTAACAGGGAAAACCCGGACATCTACAGGAGGATCTGGTTTCACTGCAAACAGACAGAGAACAGAATTTCTAGACAAAGCAGGAATTGCATGATCAAGCTAGATGAAGTTGCGAAACTTAGTCAGCAATATGAGTCAGCAAACTTGCCAATAATTTCCCACAATATTACTCCATACACCCATCTGTTTCTCTGTATTTTCTGACTAGATTCTACATGATTTCAGTTCATACCAATATCCTCCAACATAAAGCTTGTCAGATGAGAGCTGCTTCCTCTAGAATGAACTGCTGTGATGTTGATGATGTAGTCCGTAAGAAGTTTCAGGTGGGGCAGCTGACAGAGCCAGAGCTGAAAAAAATCAAACAAAATCTAATGAGATGGTGAAAGAAAACAAGAGGGAAACTCTCATTATAATGAGCATGTGATTATTACAATTAGCAACCAACCACAGGGCTACTGATTTCTCACATCTTACTGGAACCCTGTTCTCTCAGAGACACAAGACAAGCTTGAAACTAAGAAAAGAAAAAAGTGGGATTTTCCAAAACTCAACCTGTCCCCCAGACTGTGGATCATCACAGTACAGTTTATGATATCTACTGTAAATTATTTAAATTTAGGCTAAAGTAAGGTTGCATGCATTCTGGAAACTCCCTCTTCTATTATATGTGCTCTATTGGCTGTTCACTGATGGAGAATTTAACTTTACTTCAAGGCTGAAAATTCCCTCCACAGTCTTGGGATCCAGGGAATTTTGCCCTATCTTGTAATGGTAAAGAATCATTACAAAATTTCCTGTCTCCAGATCAGTATCAGATCAACTCCAAAAGACAGTAAGTGCTCAGCTGGGCCAAGTTCCATCTCAGAGAAGGTGCTCAAGCAAACCAAAATAATTACTTAATCTCTTTAGTGGAGATAATTAACTGGTAACTGGTAACTAGTAACTGGTACCTGTTCAGAGGCAGATGATGGTGTTGAGAAGAGACCAGAGGATGAAGAGCCAGGTGGAATGAGATGGCATTGCTTAATGTTTGTCTGATTATGTCTTTCACTGGTAAACAAACATTTACACACACACACACACACACACAAAATAAGCTATTTAATGACACTTATTAAGTAAAGCCTGTTTTTACTAAAATGAGGGTCAGCGGTTTGGGTCAGTCCCCACTGGCGGTTTCTCATATTTACCTGTAGGTGGCAATATAATTAACTGGAGGGGAGTGAGAAGGTTCAGGCCAGGCACAAAGAGTCACATTTGGATAGCTGGAAGACCAGCAGTGCACTTCAGGAGTAGAGAGGGGATCTGGTGGGAAAAACTGAATTTAGTCACTGACTGTGAAATGTGAGCACTGAAAGAAATACAGAATTTACTGTATTTGTGTTTCTAGGTTGTAGTTTAATATTAAGTCCTAGGTTTGCATTTTAAATGTGTTATAAATTAATTGAATGAAAATTAAAATAAGACCAATAAGTATCATATGTTACAGAGAAAGACAGGTAAAAAGATGACAAATCTCTAAACAGAGGTGCAAATTTCATTGCATATTTGCAGCATTAGTAACACATTTTCAAAAGCTTTACTTTCTAATATAATCATTTTTTCTTATAGAGAAAGAAAGAAAGAAAGAAAGAAAGAAAGAAAGAAAATTTTCATTCACACTGGTACTCACTCCCTGATGTTGCAGTTTCTCTCAGCATGTCCAGTGCTTGACTTCCAAGGACACACATTAGCAGAATAATGGTGACATACCCACTGCCAAATACTGCAGCCCTCATTTCTTCAGAGAAATAGTTAACAAAGAGTTCAAAGTTCAGAGATAACAATCTGCAGTTCAACCCAGTGACTCTTGTTTGTGTGCTTGAGTGGCAGTTGCTCCGCTCTTTAAAAACCAAAGACATGAATCAAACTGAAAGAGGAACAGCAAGTGTGGTTTAAGACAGGAAACTTACAGGAACAAACCATCTCGAGCCCGGTTTCTCCACGTCACAGAACAAAAGTCGGTTGAGTGATATTTGCTTTATTGATTTATTTAAAATGTTTATAAATGAAATATTTGTCTTCAGAATATATATTTAAAAAATATGTAAAGAAACTGATCAACAAGTGCAAGAAATGTAAAGTAGAAAACAGTTTGGAAAATCCCTGATGGATATATCGTGGGGGTGCTCTTAGGTACTCTCCTCAGTCCTTCAGATGCCATCTAGTGCACACATTATGAAACATCAGATAAAGTTTTAAATCTTTCCGTACATAACATTATGACTTATTGTTCAGGCAATGAGCTCATATTTCAGGAGAGGTCTGATCATCCTCTAGTGTCCTGTTTTAAATCATCTACACATTTAAAGTCCAAGCGGTCTGACATTTTCTCAATTGTCTTTGTGAGGCCATGACAGCTTCTTGGTGCTCCATCCAGGGTTAGAGGCAATATGGAGTTTCCAACCTGCTGTTTGAGTGTCCTCTCTGTGTATGTTAAGACTCTGAAGTTCCCTGCTGGATGTTCGCAAGGAGGTGAAGGCCTTACTGATCCAGTTGTTCTTTGCTTCCTGGAGATCACTCGCCAGGATTCCTTTCTGGTGCTCCAGCTCCTGTATGAGGAGAACACAGACAAAGTGTAGGATTAGAAAGGTAGAGCATGTGAACTATTCTGCAATGCAATTTAATTTGACAATGGTTCTCAATTACTTATAAAAATGGTGTAATATTGTTCTGATGTTTTTTTTAACATTATCAAAAAACCTACTTTTTAATATGTTTAAACAGTTGAACAGTATACTAGTATCTGTATTAGTAAAGTATCTTTTAACAGAAGTATTTCAGGCCAATGGCATACTCATTTTTACTGTACATGAATAAAACTGTAAATTTGTATTAAAAAGATTAATTTGAAAGTGTAACATAAATGAGTGTTAATACATATTATTATTTATTATTATTTAATTATTATTTAAGCTTATTCTGTATCTTGTTATGCTATTGTAGTGTTTTCTAATATGTAGATTATTCCAAAAATCATTCAGGATATTTCATGGCACCTTTTTAAGGCTCTGATTTCAGATTCTGATATGTATTTAGGTTTTTAGGTTAAACGTAGGATCATGTAAAATCCGTAAAGAAGTTTTAGTGATGTGTACGGGAAAGAATTGTGTTTTGCTTTTGTCCCTTAGAGAGCGATTTTCTTCTATTTCCTCATGATAAAACTTCTTTCGTCACTTCCACTTTCTAGTGTTGTCATACAACTTTTATCAAAACACCAACAATGTCCGGAAACCTTGTTCTGTTTTCTGTCTTCATTGGCTTATGCTTAGTAAAAATGCTTCATATGAGTGAGGTGTTACAGCAAAGTCCTTGTTGGACAGCTGTATTAGTGCTCAGGGTCAACATATGCTCTAGAGAGAAGCCACATTTAATGTAGTAAAGTAGAAACATCAGTTTCAAAATTTACTGTTTTTTTTTTCCAAGTGAATGCTCCTGAAAAGAACCAGATGAGGTTGTTTGAGCATCTAATCAGGATGCCTGCTGGGCACCTTCCCAGGCATGCCTAGTAACAGAGAGACCCTGGGGTAGACACAACTTGCTGGAAGGATTATATATCTCATCACACTTGTGAGTGACTCAATTTCCCAGAGGAGGTAGTAATTGGAAGAAAATGGATGAATGGATGGATGGATGGATGGATGGATGGATGGATGGATGGATGGATGGATGGCAATATGTATATGATGTTTTTAAACTATGACCAAGAGAGACATTTTACAGTGTAAAACTTGTTGCATCAGGACTCTCTACTGGCTAAATTACATAACAGAGACACTGTGTCTGAATCATCTCAACCTCTTGGGCATTTCTGTGCTGCAATTTCTTATTTTTCTTGAGCTGACATATACAGAGATATTCCCTTTATCTGCAATATTCTGACATCCTTCAATAAATATTAGCCTGGAAGGGTTTTTTTTTCAAACCAGCTCTTACACATACAAACATCTTCTTCATACTGCATGCTTTGAAGTTTTGTTTACATACTTGTAGGTATTTGTGACAAAGGGTATTTGTTTAAGATATGGCCTTAGATTCCTAAAACATGTGAGTTTGTTGTGTATACCAGCATCTATTAATGGTCTGATTGTCTGCTCTTACCTGGATTTTGCACTTGGCCTCCACCATCTGGAGTTTGGTGTGGACTAACTCCTGTTCCAACTCCCTTATCTGAGCCCTGAGGACCTCCTTCTCCCGCTCCTCTCTCCTCTGCTCTTCCAGCATGGGACCTTCATCATTCTCCTCCCTGTCTTGTTCAGTCAGCCTTCGGCCCTCTGTCTGTGCTGTTGTTTCTGAGTTCTGACCTACACTGGATGGTTCACTTGTTTTGACTATGTGTTTACAGTGGGGACAAGCTTTTATTGCACTCTGCAAGTAATAAAAGAAAAAAGGGGATAACAAGTATGAAATTAGATAGATTAAACTTTTTTCTCCCAAACATGACAACTAGCATCAACCATAAGTTAGAAATGTAAAGTTAAGAAACTGAGGCATGAACTACTTTTTGAAATGGAAAGGATTTTTAGAAAGGGTTAAAAGAATATGAAGCATGGTCGAGGTAAAAGGAGAGATAAAAGAAGAAGAGATGACAGAAAAGCTCCAAAGGAAGAGTGCTACTCTCACCTTAAGTGAATCCAACTCCTCTCTGTGGGCGGCCTGCTGCCTTTCCAGACGGTTTGTCAGCTGAGAACAGATCTGAGAAAAACATCATTAAGCAAAACAGCATCAGCAGCAATTTGGTAATTATTAGTTTCATAAAACTTTTTAGAAGCAATTCAAGTTAAATCCTCTGTACCTGCTTGTAGTCCGCAATAATACCAGATGACCTTTTGACTTTCTGCTCAGCCTTGTCCAACTCGCTCTGAAACACTTCTTTCAGCTATAATGATACATATTCTTTTACTCAGGCATGCCTGCAATTAAATATCAATAACTGAAAATGCCTGTAAGGTGCTATACCATCATCTGACTAATGAATAACTTTAATCTTACCATGGCTGCTTCCTCCTCTTTCCTTCTCTTCTCATCTTCTGTGGCCTGCAGTCGTTTTTTGGTCTGTAGAAGGTCTTTGCTTAGTTCATCCACTCTGTCCTCCGCCTGCAATGACAAAATCAGAAAAACCAGCTCAGGATATTATTCTTTTACTGTGAATGAATTGTTTATTCTGGTGTCATGTATATAACTGCAGGAGCATGTGCAATACCAGAAGTTAATGTGCAATAAGATAAAAGGTTTGTGCTATTCTAATAAATGCCAAATATAATTTTTATTAGGGTTACACGTAATTCATTTCCTTTGTGGTTTCTCTACCCTTTTGTAAAGGGCAGTAATTAATTGTACCTTGTCTAGGGCAGTCCTCAGGGCTACCTTGCTGGTGATCAATTTGTGGGCCAGGTTGTCATTTTCTTGCTCCAGACGAAGGCTGGCCTGCTGAAGCTGACGGTTTTCCTTCTGCAAACCAGAGAAAAAAAATCAAACGTCAGCATTGAACAAGCTAGAAATTTTAGAAAAAGAATAAGAGAATAGATTGAATTTATGTTGAAATGGCAAAAGACTAAGTGCTAGGGTTTAAGGATCTCTGACCATGTATTTGTCCAAAGTGTCTTCTTCATCATCCATTATTTGAAGCCGACATTCCTTCAGTTTAGCTTTCTTTGTTGGTACCTGATGGCAAAGAGTCAAATTACACTAAATACAATAATGTAGAAAAGTGTGATATTTGACTGAGCTGAAGAAAGCTATCTCCCCCAATACAGATATTGTGCCAGATGAGGGATGAGCATGACAAATCATGAACAGGCCCAAAGAAATCCAGATAGAGAATGAGATAAGATAAGCATATGGGGAAATGATCATTTAGAATGCTTGAAGGAATAATAATAGCGGGAAGTCTAAAACGACAATTTCTATTTCAAATATCTAAAATGAACAGAAATAATTTCCGTGTTTCTTGAACTGCAAATCTGTCCATAGGAATGTTTTATGTGTTATGCTTGTACTTGTCACTGCCATTTAGCAACCAGCTCATGCAATAAATGTAGAAAGATATTGTAAATCCATATTTTGTATCTGCAAAAGCAAATCCAAAACAGCCTTTTAGAAAAAGTAATCTTGGAGCACCAATAGCACCAATTCAATTATGTAATGCTTTGCAATTAATGAACATTCAAATAAGGATTATCTGCAACTTGAAATGTCAAAACATAAAAGTACTTAGTGAAAATGGTAAATGTGTGTGCTACACAATAACTTATATTAATGGACTGTTAATAGAACTTCATGGAGAATTTTGCTGTTGCAGAAGATCGTGATAGACCGTCCAGATTTGTAATAGTAGTACAAAGTAGTACAAAATGTTAACTCACATATAGGCAGTACACAAATGCTCAAGGACAGTAATTGAGTGAATGCAGACTTGTGTTTTACTACTGTATTTCACTGAAAAAAATAATGAACTAGAGCCTTACTGTGAATTTAGGTTCCGTTTCAGCCTCTAGACAGGCAAGGATCTCCTCCTCACTCATCTGGTCAATACCATGGGCATCGTGGGCCAACACCATGGACATCTCTTCCATCATCTTTTCCAGATATGCAGCTCCAAGAGCTGCTTGCACTCACACAGATGTAAATAGCTTTTGCACGTCAAGACTCAAATTCTCACCAGATCCACTAGAAGTAATGGGGATACTGTCAGGACTGAATGAAAAAAGTATCTTTAAGTGAATCACGGAAGCATGTTCCGAAAAATGCAGTCACCTTATTTTTACTTGCAGAGACGAAGATGAGAAGTTAGCCCAGCATTTGAATGTAAACAGGAAATATCAGGTTAAAGTCCAAGTCTTCCAGATACGAGGGAACTCTGTTTATAGTCCAAAGGTTAGTAACAGAAAGATACACCAAAAGGTAAACTATAGCTTCACGTAAACCCCTTAGTAGTAGTCAGAGAAGCAGAGTCTTACAGGTATGTGGGCAGTAAGAAGTTCAACAGGGTGGATACAGTAAGGGATCTTAGAATGACAATAAGACAGTCTAAACACACCCACAACAGAGCTCACCTTTCTTATCAACTCATGTTCTCTCACACACATGCATGCCTGCATGCATACACAAAAACACCTTCAAATATGCCAAGTCACCTGGTTCACTCTGATTTATTTGGTGAAAATTAGCTCACATGATGATCTTTTTCACTTGCAGTTTTGCTTTAAAATATTTCTTCCATTTTTTTTTTTACTTCTCGCTTGTATTCTAGCAGAGACGCAGTGTGAACCTGCCAGACAGCCCTTGCTTGTATGTTTAAAGAGTAAATTGGGTGGTATTTGTGATATTTTACCCGGAGGTGTTGGCGTGACAGAGAGCTGTTGCTCTATTACTGTCCTGGGCTAAGCAGCCTGACAGGGAATGAAACGGGTCCAACAGGTAAAGCAATAAAATGCCAAAGCATGAGTGCAGAATAACAACGTGGATTCTGCACTTGAAAGTGACACCCAGTTTTCCCCCCCAGTCTCAGAGTCACTCTCAGGATATGATGCAGAGTTTTTCTTAATTCCCGCTCACTTCTGAAGTCTGTAAATTTTTTTTGGTCTTCTCATTCCTGATGACAGACCAGTTTCATTTCTTTTCCAAGTTCCACTTCCCTTCCACTAAGCTTCAGTGTCCCATCTTCCAGTCTTTGATTTAACTCAGGTTTTTGTTTCTCTCTGTGGTTTTCCCAACATTTCTCACTTTTATGTCTGTGGTGCTTTTTATTTATTTTTTTAGTTGACCAGAAACTTTGATTTCAACATACTGTGTATCCACTGTCTGAGTCACTGTAAGGAAATGACAGACCAAAAAAAGTCCAGGCAGATATATAAACATTTATTCCTCATCAAAAAAGGAACATTTGGTGAAACATGGTGGATTTTCTTCACTGTATCAGATCATAACAAAATGAATTTTAACAAGTAAACAGTAAAAATAGAGAAACAGAAAGCAAAAGTTAAGCTCTGAAACTGCTGTTGTGTTTTTGGTGGTGCAGCAATTCTGTGAGCACAAACACTGAGCCTCATTCATCAGACTAAGAGGGCTAGATATTTTTATATTTATTGGGTATGCGGCAGTGAACACCAATGCTGAGTGAACATCTAAACTGACAAAGATAATATAATTTTTTTAAAAAGCAGCTTAGATATAATTTTGAACTTACTTCTGAACAAGAGACCGTGAGGTCAAGAAAATCAGGAAATATGATGACGCTCACAGTTCAGTGGAAACAATGTGACATTATAGTGAATAAATATATCTTTTAAATGACAGCCTATGACTGATATCACTGTATTTTTCCAAGTTTTTCACACATTTAGCACAATTTATGGAACATTTTAAAGTGAATTTCCATTTCTAAATGTACACTTCTAGTGTGTTCTCACTGATAGTTGTGTTCCTCTACAACCATCAGAAATGCACATGAACAAAAAAAGAAAGACTGAAAAAAATACTGAAATACAACTAAACCCTGACATCCCTCACAAAAAACTACAATACTCTTTAAAAATATATAGATTCAGGCATATACTGTAATAACACTGCATCTTATTACTGTACTGTAGCAGATATGATGGCTTAAGCGTTAAGATCAGTAAATGTGTTACATGTTCTTTCTTTTCTTTCCTGTTTATTACATCTCTAAAAATCTGCTTTCAAACATCTCAATTTGTAAACATGGAGAGTTAAATACATCAACTTCTATGGAAGACACTGGAGAACAATCCTTCTTTAGTTTCATTACAGTTAATCAGTAGTGAGAATATAAGCAAACTAAATGGACACTTCGAGCAGAATGAAACTAAACTCCTCATGATACACAAAAAGGCTTAAAATATTTCCCCTTCACTCCTCATGTCTTTATTCTAGATAAAAGCAGATAAAACTTATTTAGTAGTTAATACAGTTGCCAAACGACTACTCCTAATACAAAACTGTTAGCCCTAGTGTACTTTAAGCTGCAGGGGATGGGGACAAGAGGTCCACACCAGCACTTGACCCTTTTCGGTTAGATTAGAAAGGGGGAAAGATGAGGTGAGCTGGAGTAAATGATGAGTAACTGAAGCAATGGTGATATGTGGGGTTGACCATGCCTTCATCAGCTATGTTTCTCAGCATTTAACATCCCAATTCACATTTTATTCTTTGAGTAGAAAATGCTGATTGATACTAAAAATAAAATCAGATGTCTTTACATCTAAGAGAAATGTATTTTTGTGGTTAATCTTAATCTTATCTACATATCCAACTGTGTTTTCAGAAGCATGTCATTCTAAAGATTAGTCTGGCATTAGTCTGATGCCAGAAAAATATTTGTTTTCGCTTGACGCCTGCACACAGGGGCACTTTTTGCCACCAAATATGCCAAAAATGAGTTTTTAAGTACCTCACACATCTAATCGGATGTAAATAAGCTCCTGAGACATGTAGAATTGTGAAATGATTTATTCAATATGTCATTTACTTACTGTTTTCCACTGAAACATATTTGTAATTTGGTGCTAATTATAAGGTGTTCGCTGATACTGAGAATTTATGCAGGTTTTGTCTAATTAAATGCTATTTTCCCACAATTACATTATTACATTCATTAAACTTCACAGGAAATTAGCTTTGATGGAGAAAAACATGTATATATCAGTATCAGTATCAGTAAATTCCTCCAATGTGCACAGATACATTTCCTGTTTTTGTGCCCAGGGACTGTCTTGCGTTCACTCTATAGTAAATTTACTGTGACGTGCCCCTGATCAAAATGTAGCTTGAGTTACTGCATTACTCCAGAGATATTTACACCTGAACATAGACCAGATCCAATCTTCAAACCATTTACAGAAAACACTATGATGTAACATTTGGCCCAATGAAAAGGAAACTAATGCTGCAATAGTATTTATACCACTCGTTTAGCCACATCAAGGTCTCACTGAGATTAAAAATGTCTTTATCAAGAGTGACCTGGCCAGTTTTATGTAATATTTCCCTGTTAATATATAATGTTTCCTGCTGCAGTTGAAGCCCAGATTTGCTGACCACACTGGGGCTCTGTCCGTGGGCTTTATGTATCCCTGTGACTGAAGAGAGCATGTAAAGTGATGTGGGCGTGTGTGTGTGTGTGTGTGTGTGTGTGTGTGTGTGTGTGTGTGTGTGTGTGTGTGTGTGTGTGTGTGTGTGTAGGATTGCTCCACAGCTGATTGCCTGCGACTGAGATGTCAAGTCGGCCGTCTGGAAAGGAGGAAGAACGCCATCCTCTTCATCTACTCCAGACTGGCTGTCAACAACTTCCTCAGGGTAAACAAATAAATCCAACTGTTTTACAGCTTAGCAATATTACCAAACTCATTGACAGAATAACAAATGGATTTTTCTCCCCTCTGCACCAATAAAAAAAACCCTTTTCCACAAAAGCTGGGACACCGTGTAAAACGTAAACAAAAACAGCTCCCTCTCTTTGTTGTTGACCTCTCAATTTATAAGTAGAAGCATTGGGTTTTCCTCTCCTGCCAAACAAAACACACACATTTAACTGGTCTGGAATGGCTGTGTGTCTGCATTAATCTCTCAAAAGAACTTGAGTGAAATCATAGAGAAAAGGTGGTCTTTTCTTCAGTATAGCAGTAACTCAAGTCATAGCTATATGTGCATCCATCCTGCTGTCTATCCACCCACCCATCTTCTTCTGCTTAGCCAATTCAGGGTTGCAGGGGGGGATGTTTTTTAAAGCTCTAATTCCGCATACTGTTAGTCTAGATGTTTCATCACAGTGTGAACAAATATAAAAGAAATTACAGTGTTGCCCACAGTGCCAGACTTTTAAATCCCTGAGCTAACTTACGCTTAATGGACAGAAGTATTGGGCCAACCCTATTAGTCATTGAAGTCAGGTGTTTCATTTAGTCCCATTGCACAGCTTTCTAGGCAGTTTGGTGTGGAGGGACTTGGCTGGCCCGCACAAAGCCTTGACCTCAACCCCATCCAACACCTTTGGGATGAACTAGAATGGAGATTGTGAGCCAGGCCCTCTCATTTTAAATTCCATATCAAAGTCTATGGATTTAGAATAGGATATCATTAAAGCTCCTGTAGGTGTGATGTGTAAGTGGCCCAATGCGCTTGTCCATATAGTGTATCTAGTATCTACAGTAGACACATTTTTTCAGCCATGTCTGTACATATTTGGTCATGAGTTGCCCTCAGTGTTTCAGCCTCCATTTGTCAGTCATGTGACTCTTTGATTTTTCATTTTCAGCCTGAGAATCAGAATCGTTCATATGTGGTACGATCAACTGCCTCCTTCAACGTCATCGAGATGCCTTACAAGAACCTGGTGTCAGAGCTACCATCCAATAGCACCACTGTAAGCCACACAAAGACCTGGTGATGCCTAAAGTTTAGCTGCTCTTGAGCCAGAAATGGCCTCATGAATGTGGTCTGACCCCCATTATTACCAGACGAGTGAAACTCATCAGTTTAGTTTGCTTTGTGTAGTAACAGATGTTGTGGATAACTCACATATTTTCAGTTAAATTAATTGATAATGTACTTAAACAGTAGGGTTTTTTTGCACTTTAAAACACTACTGCAGCATGTTTCCAGATGGAGCCTATCAGTTCTCTGTGTTTAGATTATTAAGTTACAAATTCACAACTGTGGTAGTACAGATAACAAGTTCTACAGTTTTACTGCTGTTCACACACGCTGCTGCCATATTGAAGTGTGAAGTTGTGGTTGGTGTGGATTCTTAGAGTTTCAGAGTGGGAAGTCCAACTTGAGGGGCTGTTCGGACTTTCCTACTTCATTATCGAAAAGGGTGTTTAGTCATGCTTTATTTCAATACCAGACACTAATACAAACATGAAACAAAATTTAAAAAAATGATCAAAAGTGTGAAAAAACATAGAAATTCATTAAAAAATATACTAGTAACAGTTTTAAAACAGACTTTCTCAGTATCAGCCAGTAGCCACTGAAGCACTAATAAAGCATGCCAGTGCAGGTCCAACATGTGCTGACAATAATCAGACATCTTACTCTTGATAAACAGATAGACGTAATGAACAAGCTGGGACAAGTTGACGCAGCCAGTGAGGAATATGATGGTAGTATTAAAGGGTTGGACTGATTGTTGTATGTAGCGAGTGAATGTCTTTAATGTAGATCAGAACATTTAAAGTGAGTGGGTGCTTTTATTTTTTATTTTTTTCTAGGTAAGTGTGTCAGTGGTGTGGGTGGCTGAGCCTCCTCCACCAGTACCAGGCTGGGTGGTGGCTCTGGCTGTACTGGCAGGACTCCTGCTGCTGGCACTGCTCATCTTCATCATGTACAAGGTGAGGAGCAAACACTGTAGATGTAACATGTCTGTTGTCCCTGTGTATTGTGCTGTATGGTTTATTTCCAAGTCTCCGAACTGCGGTCGAGCTCACACTACAAGACGCTGTGTTCAAAAGCTGCTGCTTTAAAATTTTTGTTGGTTTTCAGGTTATTTTCGGCAGACACAACTTTCAGTACTAAATACATCCCTCCCCTTTTTGCTCCTTCCTTTTCTCTGCAGTTGGGTTTCTTTAAGAGAGTGCGCCCCCCGCAGGAAGATTGCACTGAGAAGGAGCAGCTGCAGCCTGAAGAAAACGGAAACACTGATGCCTAGAGGTCAAACTGTGAGGGACTGAGAGCAAGTCAGCAGAAAAAAGAAATCAGGGTAAAAAAAAAATGGCCTCACTGTATTGACTGTTGGAGGACAGATAATGGTACTGGTTTATGTTTTAATGGGTTGATTTGTTTTTACTTGTCATGTTGTGTTTGTGCCGAAAGAGAATCAGAAAAACACTGGTCCCAAATGAATTCCACAAAGCTTAGGGTTAAAGGAGTAGTTTGTCATTTCTAAAAAAAAAGTCGATGTTATGAGCTGCAGAGGTTTCACCAGTTCAAGCACCCACATGGAAGCACTTGCTTACTTGGTGAGATGTTCAGATGTTCAAATTGCCTCATGGCTGTAATTTAAAGCTAAAGCCTGGTGAGATTAGCTCAGTATAAAAACTGGAAACGGAGCGAAAAAGCAAAGCATTCATCTCTTTTCTGCTGGGGTTCGGGCAGCAGTCTAAGCGGAGATGGCCAGACCTCCTAGTGCCCGCCCACCCTCTCCAGCTCTTCCAGCGGGACACCAAGGCCTTCTCAAGCCAACTGAAGGGTGTAATATCTGAAGTGTGTCCTGGGTCTGCCCCACCGCCTCCTCCTGGTGGAACCTCACCTAGGAGGCAACCTGTTCAGCGTGTTAAAATACCTATATAACTAGCTAATTAACTTCTTCTAAAGTATTAAACATTTCATAAAAATGCAACATTTCACATTTACACTTAAAGCCTTCTGAAAATGAAAGGAGTTACAACACATTAGCGAGCTTTAGCGCTCCCAGGTGGATTTTGTGTAGCTGTTTATCTTTTTCCAGTCTTTACGCTATTTAATATACAGTCATGAGTGTGCTGTCAATCTGAGCATCTGACATGTCCCAAACCGTCGAACTGTTCCTCTGACATTTTGACCAAGATGTTCAAATGTTTCATGGTTTTGTTGAACAGAAAAGGAAATTTTGTAAGGAGATACGATGTTAAATCGGTCAAGATATGCTCCAGAAAACAAATGATGCAAACTAAGAGACAGTGTAAAACTGTAATAAAAAAAATATTGTGGGTGCTTGAGGGCCAGCTATATTTTTTTTTCTGTTTTGGATTGACATGATTAGTTGTGATCATGTGACAAATTAGCAATGACAGCAATATAAAATCTGAAGGGGCTAATTAGCTGCCTTCAGGTCTGTTTAGATTTTGGATGAAGATGGTTTTTCTGCTGTGATATGGGACGACGGGAGGGTTACAGTAATATATTTTCCCTGTGTTTTCTTTATCTTATTTTCCCTTCCTGCTTTGTGTGTGGGGACGCTAGTTTGATATCCTTTCTAAAAATATGGAATGTTGGTAGGTTTTTTCTCTGTTTCTTTTTTTTAGTTATTGTATTTTGTATAAAATGATCGTTTTAGTTCCGCTAGTCTGTTCAACTTTTTTCAACACAATTGAGAAATTATCTTGTAAAATCTAGTTGTTTGCGTAGAAAATGGTGGAAGAGCAAAACAAATTCCAAGTTTAGCCTGACTGATCATTCCGCGGAATCTAAGCACCCGACAGCTTCTTAGATTTCTCTGGTTACGGAAGTTGTGTGCTACGCTCTGCAGGTAAAGAGCCGTAACTAGGGTGTTTTCAGGCTACAAGGAAGCCTGTTTATATTTGTCATACATTTCTAGCTGTTTGGATAAATGGTTCTCAATTTTACAATAAATTTGCCCTAGATTAATAAATAATTTTTAAAAAATGGATCGCTAGATTGACATCTTCAACCATTTTTCAAGTAAATATGCTAACCTTTTTCAAATTGTGAAGGTGTTTGATTTTTGAACTGATAAAAGGAACAAAAATATATATGGTACAATATTTAACCCATTAAGAAATGAAATGATGACCTTTTCATACTTTGTAAGACCTTTCAAGACCTGCACATACTTTATAAGTGGCTACAGCTAGTAGCCACAGTGAAAGTAATTATGGGGTGGAGCTTAATACAGTGTCAGTAAATGTCAGTAATGTCAGTGCTGTGTTCACACTAGGAATGTGTGTGGCTAGTCAACTAGACATTTAAACATTGTTGCTCGTTGCCACCAGAAATAGTATTAAGTGTACCATTTTAATAGCATATAACGGTGTTATGATGCAATGTCTCAGTAAGCAGGGCTGAAGCCCTGACAGATGGCTGTGCCTCCGTTTTCCACAGATGTGTGGTTGCATGTCAGCTGTGTAACCACGCAACCAAAGCAATGTGTAACCACATTCTGCACAGACATGTGGATGCTAGTATGTAAGAAAGGACGGCTGCTGGTGCTAGCACTGCTGACATTAGCCACACTCAGCAAACTGATGTAACAATATGTGTGTGCAGTATGTGAGGCACATGGCGCAAAGTGTTGCACATTTCAGCAACATTTAAAACATGATTATCGAAAAATGTGCTTAACTGTTTCTTACAGCCCGTGCCTGATTTGTATGGCCTATGTTTAACTTCATCCGTTAGAGTGTGCTCAGTTTTGACTGTTTACTTACTTTCAGGCTAGTCGACTATTCTGTTTTTTTTTTTTCTCCTCTCATTTAAAAAACTTGTAAATTAGTCGCCAGGAACATCCCTAGTTCCAAGTATAACTGACAGAGTCACAAATCAGCAGAGTGGATCGTTATGTCATTGGCAAATTGCCACTGAAATGTTGCTCTAGCACATATCATCATCCCTCAGACTGCGTGTATCTGCAAACACGGAAGCCCGTGACTGGTTAATGCTTCATTGCATCATTGTATCACTACAAAGTTGAGGCCAGTTCAGGTCCAACTTTGTCACCTTTTCCTGCACTGAGGCCTCTTGGAATTCCACTTAGGGGAACAAAAATGAAACAAAAGCAGGTTTCTATTTTATGTTTTGTGAGTGCATGTGTGGGCGCTAAAATTAAAAAAGAAAAATGTAAAAAAAAAATTACAAAAAGCTTTTGCTATTTACCCATATTGGGTTTGCATTATGAGTTAATATTTTAGGTTGATAACAGTTTTACAAATATATCAATGCAGTTAACTATAAGATAACTTCACAGGAACACTTTAATCAGCACGTTATACATTATTGTTTTCTTTCACTGGCATCTTAGCCACTTACTTCCTATTTTCTATTCCTCTAAATTTCCTCTGCTGCTTCTAGGCACTAGTGCGTCATCATCGTTATGTCAGCAGCAGAATTTAAAGATAATACTGCAGTACTGGTGGGCTCTGATGCCTCTTAATTAGTGCAGCTACAGAATCTTGACCAGGGGTCACAAGTACAAGGTCAGAAAGCAAGAGTTTAACTTATTGTTGCCTTTTTACACCAAGACAGATGCCAAGTTTCCAGTGAAGCAAAATTGACTTAATTTGTTGTGTTATTTTTGCACCTACATCCTGAGCTCACGATGGTACTTTTTGAGCACACATAAATATATTTTTGCAAGCACAAAACTTACATTTTGAGGGAAACATATTTTTGAGCAAAGAATAACTTAATCAGAGCAAACAAAAATCAGTTTTGCACTTAATAAATGTATTTCTTTGTTTGTCTTTCTATTGTCCATATGGACACATAATAACAGCCTGAGCTCTTGACTTCCAGCTTAAAGTACCACATCAGCGTGAAACATAGATTAGTCAGGGATTCCTCTGCAAGTACTTTGGCTACCTTGACACCCAGCTAACGCCAAGTCACCCTCACCCACCGTCGAGGCCTCACTAAGTTTCCCTCTGACAGATTGTATGTTTTATTTTTTATTTTTTATTTTTATTTTGCAACCTGGATACCATATCTGTTCTTTAGTGTAAATAAAACACTTTAAGTGTATGTATCACCTCCTGTCATGAGTCTTTTTGCCCCCATAAAGCACAGTTAATAATGAATGGGTATTAATCGCAATTAATCCAAATTAATCAACAGTCACCCTGTGATTAATTGGATCACAATTTTTAACCTACCTTAAAAAACATTGATTCTTCTTCTTTTCTTCTCTTTGTTGAAGATTTGTGGCAATACAGTTTCTAATAGATTTTCCAAACATCAATACATCACACACACGATAGAAATATAATACAGTTCAATGATGAAATGCATTATATACATCGATATAAACAATCTAAAGATTTTTTAAAAAGTCCTGCTGGCTTTCAGGTCAGTAGTTTCCTCCTTCAGAGATCAGCAAAGATGCTTTTGCAAATGGTGTCACTGGAGATAATTACGTGCGTTTTGACGATGCAAATCACCAACTGAAATGAGCACCTTTTATAATCAGAAAAGGTTTCACTGAGCAGTCCATATTTACAGACCTTATGTTCAGATTTAAAACCCGCACTGGCCATCCTCTCTTATTTCTTTTGATCTATAGTATAGTATATATAGTAGATATTGCAAAGTTACATCACAGTGGATCACTGGGCATTTTTTATTAGTTACATAACAGCTCCACTGAACCACTGCTTTGACGGAACATCTGCTGACTGAATTAAGCCAGACTGTCTCGTTTTCTGATTAAACTCAGTCATCTGTATTTTTTTTTAATCTGGGGGCACTGCTGTATTTGCATATGTATATTCCAATAGTCCTCCATTTTTCCATTAATAGTGCTATAAATCTGTTTAGTGGTTGTACAGATCAGCTGTTACAGGTTTATACGTTGGAATAGTTTGTAATAATGCAGCTCTCTTCTGGATAAACCCTGCCTTCCACCTGTGTCCCAGTTCTTAAGACCTCAATCGGTCTCCAGCAGTTGACAGATGAGTTCTCCTTTACATTAAAAACACTTCAGCGTCTTCTCAATTACCTGAATTGCCACACTGCTTTCAGAGAGAAACAAATGAGTAAAATCTGCATTTCCACTATGTTATTTTGGTTGATACATTACACTCCCTCACTGAATAATTTGCACTGCTCTTGGTAGAATGCTGGTTATTACTTGCATGAATTGGTTGCATCTTTATATATTAATTAGTGCACTTAGTAGATGTGGTTTTAACAGTCTGTGGTTAAAAAATTCAATATGTATCAGAAGATTATGACATTAAAAACACTTTTAATGATAATTTACGTGATCTGCGCCACTTTGTCACTTTTGTTGATCATTTTCGTGAGCAGTCAGATGGTGCTTTAGGAATAATGGGATGCCATTATATCCCATTTCATAAAGGATGGTCCATATGATAAAGGAAGCACTGAAGCTCCGTTCCTAAGTAGTTACAGAATTTAAACAGCTCTTATTATGGCCGCCATGCAGATAGTCCTGGGTCATTTCACTCAGTGAGGAACCTTTCTGAGCAAAATTAGCAATACAAAGGTACAAAGAACCAGCCAATCACAGACTTGGATGCAGAAACCCTGATATACTGTTTTTGTCTCCAATCAGCTCACTATCTGCAGCATTCTGAAATCATTATTAAAAAGTTATCTGATATGAACTGGATTAAAACATATTTTTAATTATCTTTAGTTATTTTTATAACGTAAGTAGTTTAAAGAAATGTCAATAATTTTCAGAATTGAGTTCTAGAGTGCTGTCACATTGCTTTTATGCCACTAAAAGTAATATAATGCTATGGTGTGATATTATTAGAGTCATTGTTTGATTCTGTCATCTCTTCTTTAGCTTCACAGTAAATGGGAAAAAAAAATCTGTTATATTCCTTTTGTGGATGAAGTCAGACTAAGGAGGAAACAGCCAATTAGAATCAACTTTGTTCAAATATGTACCTAAACAATGTGACAGCAACATAACACTCCAAAAAAATTGCATTTTTCCAAATACTGAAATATAAAAATAACTAAAGACATTAACAAAAATGTGCTTTAATCCAGTTTTTTTTTTTTCAAGAAGTCCACTTGGTTTTGCTACATTTTAAGTGTTTTCAAAATGCTGATTGGAGACTAAAACAGCCAATCAAGGTGCCTGCATCCAAATCTGTGACTGAATGTTTTTTGTACCAAAGACATGTTGAGTTAGGGAGCTCGTGTGCTCAAGATAGACGCACAAAAATAACGCCATGTGCCTGTCCTGCTCCTGACAAACGAAAGGATGCAACAGCTCAGCTAAAAAAGCAGTTACATCAGTGAGGCTGCTTCTTGCACACGAATGAGAAATGCTTAACTGATATTAAACTATTTGTGTTTAAATGTTTTTATAAGAAATTCTGGCTTTCTTTGTGTAAAACAGTCAGGTCATTTCTTCTTTCAGTTTTTTAAATTATCAGCAGCAAGTTTTTCTCTTTTTAGAGGAGGAGTAAATGTTGCAGCCCTGCTTTATGATTTAAACATTATTTTCTTTTGAACACAGATCTTTGCAACATCAGCTTTGTCCTACTTAACTTGTAATCCACTTTTACTACTTTGGCAGAATGTTGTGTGTTTATATAGGACCACATCTTTTTAAAAAAAACCTGAGATAATTAGGTTTTAAGGCTTTTAGGTTGCTTATTAAGGAGAACTGAGAATGGCTTTGGTATGAGCATTGGTCTTAGGTCAGTGGTATCTCACGATGTAGTCACGATTGAGTGGCTTTACTGCACTGTTAAAACTTTTTATAAAGATTTTTTCTAAGATTGACTGTGTAAACTTGGCAAAAAGAACATATTTCACATCACCAGTATTCAGCTGGACTGAAATCAATTCACTGCAACCTCAGGCAGTTCAAATTACTCAGAAAAACAATATTGATTTCTGTCTTAACATCTTAGATATGATCTCATTCTCTGCACTCTGTCCTGAGGGATGATACGAAAGCTTTGGGAAAGTGGAAGAGTTTGTATTAAATCTGAAAACAAAATCAAACCCTTCTGAACTGACCAAAGCGGGTGATTTGAAGCCAGTCCTGCAGCTGGTGTGTTCCGAGAGTTTAATATTTTGTATTTAATACTATTCTGTCTTTCTGCCCTAAGAAAATATTGACTATTTTTGATGTATGTATTCTTTCACCTAGAGAATTAAAAAGTAATGAATTCAAAAAGAGATGATTTCACCTTTAAACTAAAATAAACTGATTTGTTAACATTTGTTCTGTGTTTTGTTGTAACATTTCTTTTACTTGTTAAAAATGGAAAGAAATCAGTATTTTTAGCTTTTTGGGTCAAAGTCTAAAACACTTTTAAAAAATCAAGTACTATTTGTAAAGAGCTTATAATCATCATACAGTTTAAAACTATCATGTTATTGTATATCATATGTTTATAAGAAATTGCATTTAATCAAATTTATGTCTTCAGCTTACATCGCCTGCATAAAGTATGGAGGAAATCTGGTGGAAGTCTTTCACCACAGTTTTTTTACACTAAGCCTGCAAAACACCAGGTTATCTTATTCTGTGAGCCTACAATGCTAATGTCTAGCAGGTATAACCATTACCACAGAGATGCAGTAGGTGTTTTATTAAAATCTTTATTATGTTTCAACCAGAAACATTAAAAATTAAGTTCTTTCCATATTTAGCTCCATTTCGTGCTTCTATTTGATGGATCAGTGTGCGTCTGTTAGCAGGAAGCTAAGGTCACTGCCTGGGTCATATTCCACCGCGGGCTTCCCCCTGAAACAAACGCACAACAAACAAACAAATCATGCCGATATTTGCTGGTCAGTGGACTAACTGGTCACATTTTAGCTCATTATAAACTCTGTGTTTGTGTATGTACTTGTATTACTGTTGTTGTGGGGACCCAAGTTACAGAGCCACATTGTGGGGACATTATAAACTTAGGTTTGGTTTAGGTCGGGGTCGGCAACCTTTACTATCTAGAGAGACAGTTCGAGCAATTTTGGCCCAAAAAAATTCTGCATGGACCCACAAAACAAATTGTCTAATTGTTGTGATTTTCTCTCTATTATTGTGGGGTCTTTATAGAGTTAAGCTCCTTGGAGTTGACTTTTGTTGTGAATTTGTGATATGTAAATAAAATTGAATTGAACTTGACCTTATAATGAAGGTAACACAGCCTATTAAGCACAAATTAGCCTATCAACATTATTAACTGGGTAAAAATAAAAATATTTTAACACAAATAAATACTTTCCAGTGGACCACTGTTGTTAGAAAATGAATAATCATTGTTTACTTCCATGCTGAACTAGTTTTTTTTGTTAAAGCCACGGGAGATGGGCAAAAGTGCTGCAGGTTCAAGACCCCTGGTTTAGGTTAAGGTCAGGTTCACATTTTAATCTGACCTTTACTTCACATTATGATATTTTACAGTCAGTGCCACTGAAAGGGTTGTAGAAGGTATAGGGTATAGGTAGGGTGCGTCTTCAGGGGAAAGAAGCTAATTCAGTGTAATGTCCTGAGGTCATGAACACCTGAAGAGTTTGCACACATTACCTGGTGAACAGTCTGGCCTTAGTGGTTCCCAGTAGTGTGGCTTTGTTTCCTTCCACTAGCAGCATGGAGCCCTCCCTCAGACCCTGACAACAAACAAAAGAACCATTAGTTATCTAATAAAGGCTGTTCCATCTGTTTGGCCTGAAAGGTTTGTGGACAGCTGAGACAAGTCTGCGTCCCCCTCACTTTCACTCACCAGGACACATGGAGTATCAGTTTCTTCATGGTACTGGGTGATCCTCTGCTCTCTGGTTTCCTACACAAGAACAAGAAGACTCAAGATTGTGTGTAGCAGAAACAGGCAGGCATTATGGACAGCACCACAGTTGATTTGAGACAAAGTCCTAAATAACCCCATCATTCATCAAAAGGAGGACATTTGCTACCAACTGTCCTCATTAAAACTATGCTGAACTGTTAGCAGTTCTTGTTTTCTGTGTACTGACTATTACACAGAGAACTTTGACTGCATTACTGTGATGCATTAGAAAACTGAAACTAACTTCACAAACAGGATCTGCAGTTGTGGGGAGAAACTGGAGATTTCTCTTCAGGAAGTGAAGATTTGACCGCGTTGTAACTCACAGCTTTGTGATTTCTGTCGGCATGTCAATACTAAGAATCTATGCTGCAGACACCTGACAAATATGTAATGTGTGATATAATTCAAAGCTACCTCACTAGGTTTCCTAACATTTTTCATTGTTGCTATGACAAAGAGTGACCATCAGGGGGAGACCTCCTGAACTGGACACAGCAACATATCTGTCTGAAATTTAGTCTGTGCTTATTATATATGCATTTTCTTGGCAAATTGTTCTAAACACACAAAAAGTCTGATGTCTTGGTTGTTTCTTCCTCCCTAATTTATTTCTAATATTAGTCTGACAGCTCTTTGATAAGTTACATGATCAGTCAGTTGTAAAAGTAAGTAATTTTTCCAACACAAATGCCAAATATTCTTTTGTTATAGCTTCTCCAAAGTGAGGATTTGTTGTTGTTTTTTTTCTCCTCTGCATCATTACCATGTTGGAGTCTTTGCATTTTGAAATACTGGACAAACAAAAGGATGAAGACTTTACTTCAAGGGTCTGGCAGCTTGTAAGGAACAAACTTTTACTGTTTTTCTGACATTTTATCATCTGAACAATTAGATTAGATTATTAGATTAGCAGGAAATTTTAAGTAATGAAAACCACGATTAAAGGAATTAATTCAGGAACATTTTCATCCATTTAGAATAATTACATACAAGGATAAATTTGCAGACAGAGAAGCCCATGTTCTCCCCTCTCTTGCTGCCATGTGGTAAACATTTCATCAGACCTTGTCGGTGTTGGGCCTCTCCACATCACCATTTCCAACCGACCTTACTGAGCTGCGTGAGCAATCTTAACCTGGACACCAGATGCTTGCTTGTGACTACTACTCCTAGGCCTGGCTCCAGGGGTATGTCCTGGTTTCATTGTTATTTCACAGCATGAAAGTCCTGAATTTTAATCCACTGGCTGGCTGGGGCCTTTCTGCATAGAGTTCTCATGTTCTCTCCGGTCCAAACAAATGCATCTTAGGTTTAGTGGCAATCCTAAATGGGCTGTAGGTGTAAATGTCTATGTCAGCTCTGCAACACACTGATGACCTGTCCAAGCTGTACCCTGCCTCTCACCCAGAGACAGCTGGGATAGGCTCCAGCCCCCGATTATTACCTAAGTGGAAGAAAATGGATGGGTATCTTGGATTGTGGTTGTCTAAATCTTCACCTCAGTCATTTGCATCAGGAGATCCTACCAGACAACATAGCCCTGAGCAACACGGGACCTTCTGAGACAAAAATGAACTAGAACTGGAAAGAGGGGAGCCAGCTGAGGTGGAGCACTTATCAGGATCCTACTAGGCCCAGTGAACCCTGCTGCTCCCCTCAGTGCTATACTGCAAACCCTGAAATGGACTCAGATTTGGAGGATATGCAAAGAGTATTATTGCAAAAGCTCCAAAAACAATATAAAATATCCAGGAATTTAAACTGTGCATAATAACTGTCAAACTAATGCTTCCAAAGCACTACATATCACAACACCAGTCCAGTCAGCCTTATTTCAGTTTGCTGACACTGCATCTTATTTTGCTAGCCACTGCAGTTTTACAGCTCCATGTGTTCCATAAATCCCTCAGGCCGTTTTATTGTGCATTAAATGAAAATGATGCCAGTAAAACTTTTGCAAATCTTCTGGTTCTTTTTTAAAAGACCTTTTGGGTTTAATTTATCCAATTTAGGCTACTTTATTATTCTGTGTATGTCCTGTATGTCCACAGGACATACACAGAATCCTGCAAAGATCTTATTGTCTCCTTGGAACTTATCAGTTTACCTTTGACCAGAGGGCAGCGATCAAGTACTGTTAAGTGTGATAACATGCTGATATGGTAGATAAGCAACTGCCCAGTGCACGCAAAATAATCACTTACATAAGACATAGATGTTGTGTTAACTGTAAGCTGTCTGAGCTGAAAGATCTAAGTGCAAAATTCTCCATTTTTAATAGACTTCTGGAGCAGTTTGGAAATATGTTACACTGTAGAAACACAAAAGGGGATACAGCAGTACTACAACTACTCCTACAATCCTACTCAAGTACACAGAACCGGCCTCGTGTATCAACTGTCAGTTCACAAGTAAGATCAGCTTTACGTAGCAGTAAAAGTACAGACGTTTTGACGTGCTCTTGTAGCTGGAGTATCTGTAGTTTAAGTACACAAACATTATCAGCGTCCTCTAGTAGGAGAAAATGGAAATACTCCAGAACAACCACCCAGTGCTGTATTTGTACTCATAACAAAGTAACTAGTAAGCATGACCCAGCACTGATGATCAGTAACTCTTTAGATGATCTTATGAAGAGACAGAAAGATAAACTGCCCTCCTCCTCACATTAAACAGAAGCTGAGGTTTGGCAACTCACCCCCATGTGGCGGCTGTTGGGGTCGGGATCCAGAAAGTGTGGGTTGATGTTGAAGGGGACGAGGCCAATGGCGGAGAAGGACGGAGGGTAAACGATGGGCATGTCGTTAGTGGTGCTGATGCTGATGGTGGCCACGTTGGTGCCTGCGCTGGAGCCCATGTAGGGGACACCATCCTGGACAAGAGGAAAGGATTCAGGGCGTTAGAAATAAAAGAGAGGAAAAGGAAGTCATCAAGGAGACAAGGACAGAAGGAAAGAAGAGATTTAACAGCTAAAAGGAGGGAAGAGATTTTCAAATTCTGCTCACATTCTGAAATTTCAGTACATGTCATCTCTATGAAATTTCCAGCTTTACTTTTATTTTGCTTCTGCAGCAGCTCAACAAGAATAAAAAAGCAACAAATCTTCCCTTACGAGGCGCTAAAGTCTGCAAATACTTGGCCATTTTTTTTCCATGATTAATTTTTAAGAAATGTTCTTTTTTCAGCTTGTCCCGTTAAGGGGCACCACAGCCTCCATCTCACCCTGTCCCTCACATCCTCTTCTGTCACTCTAACCCTCTGCATGTCCTCCACTACATCCATGAACCTTCTTTGTAGTCTTCTTCTTCTCCTCCTGCCTGGCAGCTCCATCTTGAAACTGTCCAAACCATCTCAACCTTGTCTCTCTGACTTTGTCTCCAAACTTTTTGACCTGAGCTGTCCCTCTGATGTACTCATTTCTAATCCTGTCCATCCTGGTCACTCCCAGCAAAAATCTTAGCATCTTCAGCTCTGCCACCTCCAAACCACACATCATAGCAGTTCTCACTTCTGTCTTTTAAACTTTTCCTCCACCCTGCCTTCCCTCTCTTCTTCACTATCCATTGCTTTGAACGTTTGACCCCAGGTGTTTAAACTCATCCATCTACCTGCCTCCCTCTCATTCACACACATGTACTCTATCTTGCTTCTACTGCCTTTCATTCCTCTTCTCTCCAGTGCATGGCTCCACCTCTCCAAGCTCTCTTCCACCTCCTCCCTACACTCAGTGTTATCTGCAAACATCATAGTCCACAGAGACTCCTGCCTGACCTCATCTGTCAACCTGTCCATCACCATTGCAAACAAGAAGGCGCTCAGAGATGATAGATAGATAGATAGATAGAGTATGTACTCAGTTCTTCTTCTTCTTTCGGCTGTTCCCGTTAGGGGTCGCCACAGCGGATCATCTGCCTCCATCTCACCCTATTCCTTGCATCCTCTTCCCTCACACCAACCCTCTGCATGTCCTCCTTCACTACATCCATGAATCTTCTCTGTGGTCTTCCTCTTCTCCTCCTGCCTGGCAGCTCCATCCTCAACATCCTTTGTCCAATATATCCACTATCCCTCTTCTGAACATGTCCAAACCATCTCAGCCTTGCCTCTCTGACTTTGTCTCCAAACTTCTCAAC